>JAOBAT010089639.1:0-17789 GCA_026413305.1 Hydrozoanthus tunicans
CAAGAGTTTAGAAAAATACACGTAGAAGTATGAATAAATATAAACTTTACACTAAATTAAATGGGTTACATGCTTTCTACAGAATAACAACACTGGAATACAAAATGAGAGCAAAACCTGCGCACCTTTTTATGATAATGAGCTGTGCGCACCATTTTATGATAATGAGCTGTGCGCACCATTTGCGCACAGCTTTTTCCGGATAATTCGGTCCCTACTATACTACTTCTATCGGCCGATAGACGGTGAGTACCGACACTGACAGCTCAGTGTTTAACGATTTTCAATATTCTAGCCTTTTCCTGCTGTTCAGTCACCAGCAACAAAAGATTATTTTCTACACTCTAAGACAATTTCATCATATTAGCAATAACATGGTCATTACAAAATATTTTTCCACAGTCATCCTTATTTGATTACTTATACTTTGAAAATAGCTGTTGTTCTCATTTCCCTTGTTGATTCTCTGCTCCTCCTAGTTGTTTCGAAAAGTTCCTGGGTTCTCTGCCCCTCCTGGCTGTTCTGGATATTTCTTGGGTTCTCTGCTCTTCCTGGCTGTTCTGGATATTTCTTGGGTTCTCTGCCCCTCCTGGCTGTTCTGGATATTTCTTGGGTTCTCTGCTCTTCCTGGTTGTTTTGAAATGTTCCTGGGTTCCCTGCCCCTCCTGGCTGTTCTGGATATTTCTTGGATTCTCTGCTCTTCCTAGTTGTTTGAAAAGTTCCTGGGTTCTCAGCTTACTGGGTGTTTTGAAAAGTTCCTTGGTTCTCTGCTCCACCTGGTTTTTTGGATAGTTACTACTTTGTCCGTTCCTCCTGGTTGTGGGTTCGCTCTGCTCCTCCTAGCTAGTTGTTTTGGACATTTCCCAGGTTGTCTGCTTCTTCTGGTTATTTTGGATAGTTCCTGGGTTCTCTGTTCCTCCTGGTTGATTAAGGTTGTTCGTAGGTACTCTACTCCTCCTGGTTGTTCTGGAGAGTTCCTGGGTTCGCTGCTTCTCCTGGTTGTTTTGGTAAGTTCGTAGGTACTCTACTCCTCCTGGTTGATCTAGATTGTTCCTGGGTTCTCGGTTCCTCGTGGTCGTTTTGTACAATTCCTGAATTCTCTGCTCCTCCTGTTTGTTCTGGGCAGTTCCTGGGTTCTCTTGGTTGTGATGGTTAGTTCTTAGGTTCTCTGCTGGTCATGTTTGTTGGTTATTTCTTGGGTTCTTTGCTCGTCATGTTTGTGTTGGTTTGATACTGGGTTCTTTGTTCCTCCTGTATAATTTGGATAATTTTTGGGTCCTCTGCTCTTTCTGACTGATCTAGATTTTTTCTGGGTTCTCTGCCCCTCCTGGTTTTTGTGATTAGTTCCTGGATTCTCTGCTCCTCCTGGTTGTTTTGGATAGTTCCTGGGTTCTCTGCTCTTCCTAGTTTTGTTAGATATTAATTTGTTGGAGATTCTGCTCCTTTAGAAGTTGCGATTGCATCACATATAGTGTTTGCTCTCTAATTACGAACGTCGAGTTCGTGAAAGAGCTCACATCCATGATCCGGTCCTGCTACACTGGAATCTACGATTTCGATTGGTGCACTCTGGCTTGATATTCATCGGTGGTGTTGAAAATTTTGTTTCCCAGTCTGCAATGACTGGCATGTCTGTTGACTGTTCTACTTTTTTTGGAAAATTAAACTATCACCATGTCTTTGTCTCGCCGGATTGGTTTCCAATCTCATTTATTGATTGTTTAGCTTAGCAAATTTTCTGCCCTTCTTGGTTTCTTCTCTGACCTTGTAAGTAACAACAGCATGTTAAGTGTTCGCCGACCTTTTGACTACTTTCTTACTACTACATTCCTCCCAGGTAAAGGGTGTTTCGAAAGGAAATTTAACGAGTCCTTAAGTGCTCTACACTTCTCCATGATCTGTGCACTAGCTCAGCTGTCTGGCCCAACGTGTGAAATAACAAGTACAGTCTCTTGGTTTGGTCTTGATCCAACTTTCTTGGCGTGCTGTGCTAGGTGTTTGGTTGCCTGTCCTAGAAAGTCACTGTCAGATTCACTAGTACCATTGTCATCCTCAGGCCTTCTCTGTGGTTTCTGTCGCTATTGACAACAAACCGCATAACAGTTGTACCGCCTACATTTTACACACTTCCCTTAACTCACATAAACTGCCTAAACAGTCGGCATCTTTAGTCTCAACGCATGATGAGTGCGACATTTATCAGAGAGTACTAGATACTATAATATCAAAAAAGCACAAATAGAATGATTGTTAAATAATTAAGAATTGTGTGCTAAAGCCAACAAGTTAAACAAACTGTATAGTTTTCCAGTAGCAACTGTTTTAGAAAGCTAATTAAATTGAACACAAAACAATTAATTTATTCGCGCAAATCCAACATGCGTTTCAAGAAATGGGAATAACACTGGAAACAATCTAAAAACAGTGTAAGCATGTCAACCTTTTTATAGATTATATAGTCAGTTAGGTTTAATGTTAGTTTTAGTATCTTTATGATCACTGGCAGTCCCTTTTATTAACTCTGGTTTTAACTTTTTAGCCAAACACAACACTATCCTTCTCCACTCCGTCTGCACCTTTACAAGATTGCGATCCGTTCTTGGACTCAACCCTGGTCAAAGTCATCAAAACCATGGCTTACTCTGTGCTGATGGTCCTCACGTTTTGTGGAAACTCTCTGGTTGTTGCTGTTATCTACAGAAACCGTAACATGCGAACAGTCATAAATTTCTTTATCTTAAGTATGGCTGTTTCGGATATACTATTTCCTATTTTCGCACACACCATGCAGATAAAAAGTATTTATTGGCCATTTGGACTTTGGCCAATGGACGGAGTTTTGGGATTAATATCTTGCAAACTGGCCCTCTTTTTTCATATTTTATTCCTTGCAGTTTCGATTTTGACTTTAGAAGTTATTGCTTATGAGCGATTTATCAGTATTGTTTTTCCATTGAAAAAGCAACCCATTCGTAGCAAGAGAGCGTGTTTCACTGTCATTGCCTTGACCTGGCTGATTGGAGCGATTTATCCTTCCGCACACCTTTATTCGTACAAGCTCATCCACAAAGGAACAACGCCCTACTGTGTCTACAACTGGGAGCCGGCTCTTGACCACGCAGAAGCGGTAAAGATTGAATACACCTTCGCCCTTGTGACCTTCACCTTTATACCGTTTTTAGTCCTCACCAGTCTCTACTCGGCCATCATCATAACTCTCCAGAAAAAGAAAGTCAGTTTTCATTTCTCCTCGGAAGCAGTGAAAAAGAGGGCCATGCGAAACAGACGAATAACCTACATGCTGCTGGCTGTGATTGTTGTCTTTCTCGTGACGTGGCTGCCGTTCAATTTCTATATGTTCCTAAGTGCGTTTGTCTGGCCGTCTCACCGCCCCTGTGAATCAAGGCACGTGATATTTAGCGCAGCTTTTCTTGGCCACCTTTTCCCAGCCATCAACCCAATCATTTACTGCATCTTCCTTAAAAGCTACAGAAAGGGTTTCCAGGAGTCGGTTCGATTTCTGATGAGATGCAAACCATGTGCTAAAAACTCAAACCAGACGTTTCTTGAAGTTGAACCAAACGCCATCTTTCCTATAGAGAACGCACCTCCAAGGGCGGTAGTTCGTCTCTCCGTAAGAAATTTGGAGCAACAGTAGCAAAAAGATTTCCCTTAAGAAACATATCACTTATGAGTCACAGCGATAATCCGCGATTCTGTAAACTATAGTTTGAGTGTAAATGGAAATATGAATCGTTTCCGAAAGGTCTGTATAGCAAAAACTCTATGATAAACTTGATCAAAATAACGACTTTCTTTATGACAAACATGTTTCGGCAGTGCTTACTGCCATCGCCAGTGCAACTAATTTACAAATTCGTAAGTGAGTAGATATATGGGTTCTAATTAACATAGAGAACAAAGTTAACAACAGTGTTATAAAGAGAGCTTCAGGTTTACATGCTTGACTTGGTTATTTAGACTAGGATTTACACGCTTGATATGGATAGCCTCTTTTATTCTTAGCGCAAACTCCGTTGCGGTGGAGGCCAAAACTTCAAAACGATTCTCAAGTTTATCACAAATATGTATCACTTGAAGAAGCTCGTGAGTGTGAGCTGTCAGTATACGTTTATAACATCATTTAGCATAACAGTAAAAGATGTGAATGTAAAAAAAGAGACAAGAAGTTTATTCGCCCTCATATCAGTGACTTGCACTATGAAACAG
Source organism: Hydrozoanthus tunicans (assembly GCA_026413305.1). Lineage (NCBI taxonomy): Eukaryota > Metazoa > Cnidaria > Anthozoa > Zoantharia > Hydrozoanthidae > Hydrozoanthus > Hydrozoanthus tunicans. The sequence continues at coordinate 4,231 of JAOBAT010089639.1, forward strand.
TGGAGTTAAATCGTAGCTGTTGTGATTTTGACAAGTTTGTACTTGGTATATCAATCAGTATGAACGACTCGAAAGCAAGAAAACGATAAGTTTATTCTATTAAAAACCTTTGCTGAATCGAACACTAGAATCAACTGCTGGAATATTATCTTTTCTGAATTATATTGTGTAAAACGAAGGCGATATCACTTTTCAGTAATATTGTAGCTTGAAAATAGATCTTTTGAGGCTGAAGCTATTCCGTTAATCTGTGTATAATGACCGTACATTGGTCAAATTTAGACAACGTCCTAACAGAACGGACAAGTGAATAAATAGTATACAAATTATCGTACAACTTAACAGTATAGGGGATGTTTTTGGGAGATTTTTATTGTATGGGAAGTCATCTTTTAACCAAGCTGCGCGAGCGACAAAGTCTGCAAGATTGAGTCGCCCCAGTTCTCTGCAAATACCTTGAGCGCGACCATGCTCAAACCTTTTGTGAAAATAAAGAAATTGAAGTGGCGTTGTATTGATTCGAACATTAACCAATGGGAGGGTAAGAGAGTATAACTTCTCAGAAATCCTAGTCCCGTACCGCTGTCGTTGCAAAGCTGTCATTCTTTTTTTTCTCTGAACAAAAAGTACGAAGCTTTCCTTGTTACACCCCATATATCATTGCAGTATTTCTTCCGTCTTCTGATTCTGAACAAACTAGTTGGTATGAGTGCAACAGAATGCACAGAGTTTCCCGTTGAATTCCGGATTCCGACTCCCTAAACTCCGAAATTCCAGATTCCAATCCCCTGGATTCCGACCCCCTTGATTCCAGATTTCAATCCCCTGAATTCCGACCCCCTTGATTCCAGTTTGCAACCCCCTGCATTCCGACCCTTTAATTCCAGATTCTAACCACCTAGATTTCGACCCCTCGGATTCCAGATTCCTTTCCCCTGGGTTCCAACCCCCTGGATTCCGGACTCCGACTAATTGGATTCCGACTCCCTGGATTACAGACTTTGACCCTCTGGATTCCGACCCCCTAGATTTCAGATTCCGACCCCCTGGATTCCGAATCCCGACCCTCCGGTTTCCAATCTCTTTTATTGCGGATTACAAGATGACCCTAAATCACTAGATTTCAAGTTTAGCTAATTCCAAAAGCATCGTCTTTACATCTGTTGTTACTCTTTCGGAAAACTTCGTCATGTTCTTCTGCCTCCACATTTCTTTGTGTTTTCGGTGGTCTTTTCTTTCTGATATTCGTTTTGAATCGGTTTGGTTTTTATTTAGGTTATCAAGGACTTAGAGCTAAAACAGTGAACCTAAAATTTTTTTTTCGAATCTTGTAAATATTCTCATGCTTGATAAACTTGTGCCAGTTACATTTTGTTATGAATATTTAAAAACTGTTTTGTAATGATCAAATTTTATTTCAAAGTCTTAACGGCTAAAAAGCAAAAACAATTTATCAAGGATCTGGGGAAGTTTTATGTTAAATCAAAATATCAACTCACCCTTCCAATGTGCCTGTTGACCCCCACCTAACCCTTCCAATGTGCCTGTTGGCCCCCAACCTACACATCCAATGGTATCTGTTGTCCCTCACCACACCCATTCTATGTGCCTGTTGGCCCCCACCCTACCCGTCCGATACGCCTGTTGCCCCAAACCCTACGTACTTATCTAATGTGCTTTTACTATAAAAAACACCTTATTTTGTGCCATCAAACGAACAACGCATCAAACATCTATCTTTATTCATTGTTCTGTGCTAAGTGAGTGGAGCTCTGAGTGATCAAAAGCAATCCTCCATAATTGATCCTTGTGTAGCTTTTTCCGGTACACTTTCCGTTGCCCTAGTAACCAAAAATAATGTATTTGAAACCTGAGCTACCACAGCATATTTTGTCTAACAATCAAGAAACAGTACTAGTAAATTATTGACATCGAACAAAAGTATTTGAAATATTTCAGTATTTTAAGAAAATATGTACAAATCGATCCGACAAGAAAGCATGCAGTTTGAAGAGAGATGCGGTAAAGTTATACTATATATCAATATAGTAAAAGCTTATTTACTGTATGTATAACCCCACTGTATAAGTAAAATTTGTTAATATATATAAAAATATACAGTTTAGTATGTAAATAGTTAGTGTAAAACAAATCGAGGCTTTTACTGAAGTTTATGTAGCAAGTCGGAAAAACTGTATCAGGCCCTTTGCTGAACTTTACTATAGCGTTTGTACATAAATTCAGCATAACTAAGAATTTTACAAAACATATTTTCGAAAGGGAAAAATATCAAAAACACTCAATAATACAGCTGGTCATTGGGTCATACCCAAGCGTCATAAGTCCAAAGAACAACGGTCTAAGACTCCAAGAGGCTAGTGGTGGGCCTAGACCAGAGGCACAGGGATACATGAAAGGCCAAGAGGCGTAAGCACATGGAACAAGACTTGTCTATTCGGGAGGAGACACCCCAGTCCAAAGGATCGGAGAGGCACAAGTAGCTTCGCATGTGTTACACATGCAACGATAGCTAAAGGCGTCGTCAAGCCCAGAGCAAAGAGGCGTAGACTCAGCCAGAGGTACCGCAGTAGCGCATGCTCCTGGGCCACCATCCGGTTTGCATTTGAAGTCAAGTGCGCTTGGACAGAGAGCTTTGGGTAGTGAGCCGTTGAAGACCAGAAAGTGCCAAACCAAACAAACAAAATTTCATCGAGTTTGTTTTCTTACTTGCATTTATTTTTACGTTTGAGAGATCTTTGTTTAGTTTATTCATAGTATTCGAGCTGTTTTAGAAATAATTCATGCATCTCAATGAAGCTTCATTAGTCTTTGTTGTTGAAAAGTTCTTAAATAAAAAAGGTCTCAATGAAGCATTTTTTCGCCACCGAATAGCGGTTTCAGTTGTACCGTGGTTGGTTAATTTTCAAGTTTTCTTTCCATCTAAATATGATAAAATCTAGAGATACGTCAGGCCGCTTAAGCATGTAGCAAATATAAGGAAAACTACCGTTACCGAATGTTTTGCGCGCTTTTCCAACTTTTTATCACGTTACATCTTCTAAGCCTATATTTCGTTTTCATTTTGCTTAAATCTAATTCAAGTAATTCTTAAATGTGAGAAACACAAAATACGTACCCAAACCAGCTAATTACGAGTTAATGTCAACTCAACCTAAGTATGAAAGTCGCTCATAAACTACTACAAAAAGGTAATCGTATCTCCACACTCCAAACTCTCAGTTAAACGGCAACGATGCCAACATGTTCTTCACACACGGTCTGACTTACCTTTAGACCTGTCAACAGCCGGTGTAGATACTAATTTGGGTGGTCGACAAATCTCATGGCGCTCAACGTCAAGTGGCATGAAAAAGCTTGAAGCGTTCCAAACTGTTTTGCATAATGATTACGTACATCAGTCCATGCACAGTTGCAGGTTGGAGTTTTGTTGTCGCAATCGTTTTCGTTAACACTTTGGCCTTTGTGACAATTATTTCTTGGTTTTCAATGTAATTATGATTATGCTAAACAGATTGAAGACGAAAGACAAGTCAAAGAATGGTAGAATATTGAATAAACTATTGAACCTTGGTCGAGAATGATCAGGAATATTTGAAAGAAAAGTAGGAGAGAAAAATGGACTAAATGAAACAGAGGCAGAACAGGTCTGGAGTAAAACCAACTTACTTGAGTCCTGCAGGTCATGCTTCTTCTTGACACTCGCTTGCAGGCTCAGCAGAAAGTAATAAAAACAAACAAGACGTGTCGTTCGAATTCGTCCGATTGAGTACCACAAAACTCAGTGAATACCCCAAGAATATTCAAAAAACAACTGCTATTGAGCAACTCATTTCAGTTATTTTCTGAATTTAATGCCTTTCAAGACCTCGATGAACAATTTTACCACATTCAAAAACTTTTCAAGGCCTTAAATTTGCGATGAGATTCATATTGGTACTTAATGCCCAGCAGGACTCATGTTTAACACACTTAACATGGAACAACACCACCCCGCCATGGTAAATTGACACAGCTCGAAAATACCAAAGATGGATGAAAGACAACAAAGAGAGTATCGTCCATCCCATCACATTTGTTTTGGCCACCCCCTAGATTACCTCAGAGTTCCGAAAGTAACGGGATTTTGCAGGCAAAAGGGATCGCTAGTTGTTGAAACAGAGTTCGTACTTTTCAACCCTAGGAGTTAAAACCAGCAGCAACTCGTCGATGTTTTCACAAATTTGTTGGCAACAAAATTGACACTTAAACAAACCGGCCCGCCAGCAAAAGGCTACATAGAAACTTTATTTTGAATCTTTACATGTTGTTACCAATCTAAATTCTGCCAACTTTCCATGACCCTAATCAAAATTTCATGACTTTTGAAAATGAAATTTTAAAATTCCATTACTTTCTTGTTATTCCATGACCCGTACGAACCCTGCGTTACTTTGGGGTAGGTTTGTAACTCGTAGTTGTCTTAGAAAAAGAAGGGCATGTATACTGTGAAATTTAAAAGTCATACTTTTATGCATATATTTCTACAATGTAACGCAACCAGTAAATATAAACTTGTTATTAATGGGGCTTAAAAACACTTTTTTTTCCTTCGTATGTTGCTAAATGCGACGAGTTTTTCTCATGACCCCGAATTCTTATTAAGAAGTAAAAAAGTTATCTTAGATGTATACTTCTTTTACAATTTTATCTGCAATAGTGAGCTCAATTAGGGTTTGAACAAGATGCTTTGTATACAAGGAACATATTCCTTTTTTTTTGCTTTAAATATCAATTTTTTCTTTCATTTGGTAATCAAATATTTAGGGCCACTGGTCCAACACCCCTTTCTTTTCAAAAGAATCATGTAAAAAAGTATTAACTGGTAGGTTTCTACAAATCACCATTCAATTTAATAATTTAAGGGTTATTGAATAAAAATGGTAAGACTTTGTGGCTTTCATCATGTTCGATGAAATTGTTTCTTGGCCTGGAATGCTAATTTCACACACAACATATGCATACAGCCTAATAATATCATTTTTGAAATCGGAATTCTGAACTTAGAACGGAATGTCCAGTTGTGTTTTCACTAAATATTCACCCATCTACAAATCACCATTCAATTTAATAATTTAAGAGTTATTGAATAAAAATGGTAAGACTTTGTGGCTTTCATCATGTTCGATGAAACTGTTTCTTGGCCTTGAATGCTAACTTCACACACAGTATGTGCATACAGCCCAATAATATCATTTTTGAAATCGGAATTCTGAACTTACAACTGAATGTCCAGTTGTGTTTTCACTAAACATTCACCCATCTACAAATCACCAGTCAGTTTAAAAATTTAAGAGTTATTGAATAAAAACGGTAAGACTTTGTGGCTTTCATCATGTTCGATGAAGTGTTTCTTGGCCTTGAACGCTAACTTCACACGCTATATATGCATACTGCACAATATCACTCCTGAAATCGGAATTCTGAACTTACAACTGAATGTCCAGTTGTGTTTTCACAAAATATTCACCCATCAACAGTTCAAACCTTTCGTTTGTTGAGCAAATGGAATCCTATGTGCATTGACAGTGCACTTGCTCAATTTGATTAATTCTGTTTTTGTTGTTTATGTTAGTTCCTGATTATTTTGCAGCGTTCAATTTTGTCTGAATTGTGCAACTTTTCAAAATTACTGGCTCATCGAGACTAGAAGTTTGTTTGGGTCATCAATCCAACCTTATTATTCTTCCATGAGATGGGATAAAAGGTGCCATGCTTTGAAAAAGATTTATCTTAATTTTTCATCAAGGCTTTTTGACTTAATAACACAATCCTGGTAGTCCTCAATATTATGTGCTCAATGGCAAAAATGCAACATGCAGGATTTGATTTTGTCAGTTCACGTACAATGCCCAAACAGTGACTTAACTGTGAGCAGTGAACATACTGTTCATATTTACATTTACCTTAATTGCTAACTAATTTGTTTAGATGACTGGTTTTGTTAAAATGTTATCTGGGTAATGGAAGTTAAACCTGGGTACTAGTAAAATATAAAACAGTCCCCATAAGCTTAAGGATATCACAACTTGATAAAAAAACAGCTCCTTGTGTTAGCTGCCGTTATGCTGGGCACTTCTCACAAGTTAGTCTATGCATATCTGTTGTAACAACCTTCTCATCACCAGGTATGCTTTTGTCTTTAAGAACAATTTTGCAAGATCTAGACTCAGGTTCTAAACCTCTTCCAACTGGTGAAGTTACAGAAGGAGTTTCACCCAATTCTTGCTGCACTCCATCAACTTGTCCATTGGCACATGGCTCATCTGCGTTTATATCGCCATTGACCTGCTGTGATTCTTGCTGTATGCCAGTTTTTGTTTCATGAGCACTTATGGAACTCACATCTAATACACTGATGGCATTTGAGGATTGCTGCTCTTCTTTTTTACCTTGTTCAAAAGCCGAGGCTTTCTCTGGAAATTCAACTGCTTCTTTGCCACTTTTATCGTCTGAGTCTTTACTATTAAAGCTCATGCTTTCAGTTTCTGTATTGTACTCTAAAACGACACTGTTCGTTATGTCCCCCTGAAAGTTTACCGATGATGTTTTTTCTAAACTGTTAGCACTGTCAGTCTCAACTGCTACACTAACATCATTGGCACTGTGAACCGTTGCATCTCTTCTTCTTGTTTCATCACTCTTGTCTAATCCAGCTCCTGGTACTTTGAACTCATTACTTTGCTGTCCATTCGAATCATCAACTACATCACCCTTACAAGGTTTGATGTGAAAATCTGGTGGGTTTTCTTCAGAAATGGGAGACATCGGTTTTGTACCAACTTCAGGACTAACTGAAGAGTTAAGTTGTAGAGAACTACTTCTGGACAAACACTGAGCTGTACTTTTACCATCAACAGTACTGCAGTCAGTGACCACACTGCCATGCTGAGTGGGATCATTAACTTGTTTAGGGTCCACTTTTGTATCCACAGAGAATGGATTCTCCAGAGCAGCCTAGTGACAACAACAACAAATTATGATAGTGGAAATTCTGTGTATCTGCACAAATGCAAATCTACCTTAAACATGAAGTGCTGGAGCAGTTGTTCAGGAGTTGTACGGGATTTTGTCAGGAACTCACTGTTTTCTTAAAGTGGTCCATTTTGCAAACTCCTCACTACAGAAATGTTTTGCTTTGAGTGTTGCACTGCTGTGGAAAATGGGGCAGTTTCCAAAAGAAAATTCAAAAGAAAATCTTTTGTAAAAATAGGCCTATGCAAAACACACTTGCAGACACCTCAAACCAAAGAAATATTAACATTCATCATTTTCATAAAAACCAATATAATTTAGAAATATATTTAGAGGAGGGGTCGGCACAGTGGTGAAACTCTGCCTCCATATCCTGAGATCCCAAGTTCGATCCCTGGCCTCTTGAGGGTTGTGAGGGTACAATATTTAGGCAACCTTCTTTCCTGCACAAGTCCACTCAGCTTTCAGTCCTTCTTGGGAAGGTAGAATGAGTACCAGCATACATGTGGACCTCTTTGAAGTAGCTGCCAAAGCTGCCTATATATTAATATATACGACGCGCTTTCAGTCTGCTAGGGCTAAAGCGATTATTGTATTTGAAGCATTTTGAAGCATTTCCATATAGAAAAGGTATTATATAAATGCACCGCTTTACAAGCATGGGGTTCCCACCACATTCAGATTTGGGTTGGGAGACGATAAATGTTAATTAGGTTTACAGTTAAAATAATCAATGGACATTTGCACCAAAGCCATCCATGACCAACATTCAATCAACAAAAACTAATAACAATAGAAAACTTACTTTTCTGTTCCTCAGTTCCTCAAGCACTTGGGGAATTTCTGCAGGATTCCCTGGTGGATTCAAGTTGAGTGAAAACAACTGTTCTATCAGGTCTGGATGAAGGACTAGCTTCTTTTGAACCTGACGAGTTAAAGAGTCATGTCAGATAAGACTTTCAGTTGTTTGTAAAAAATAAAAAAACACTCACTTGTCCAGTTGAAGATGATCTGCGATTTTTTCGTCCTTTCTTTGAGCCTTTCCTGCCAAGTCCAGCAAAAAGCCCAACCATTTCTGCATCTGTAGCAGATTTGCGCCTCAAAAACTGCCCATCCTTTTCATTAGTGTCTGTTACAGCTGTTAAATTCATTAAAAAATAGATATCAAATCATGGCAATGGTTGTATGCAGCAGGTGCTTAAAGCATGAGATATAAAAACTGTAAGTTTCTAAAAAAGTATTTTTTTGTTAATGTTAAACTCATAGCACCATGACTAACAATGAAGCTGTGAACTTGAATACAACAAGGATTAAAAAGCTTAAACTTCCCAATCAACTTTCTCAGGTGCTAGCTACAAAAGTTAGAACCAACTCAATAATTATTCATTTTTTACTAAAAGTTTCAAAGAAAATCGAAGAGCCATTGAAGAGTTTGTATTTCCACATACTTAAAGATACTCAAGTCCCATCTAGTTAATACAAAATACAATAGGCCTTATGCATGTTTACATCAAACACCACCAAGCCTTGCTTTCGAATCACGAAAGTGTGAATATTTCATCAATCAAATCCCAAAGCATCCACAAATGAAAACAATTTCTACGTGAACACAGTTTGCAAATGCAAAATGCTCACACCTATTTCTTGAATAGAAGGCTTTGGGGTGAAGTTCACTAGTTTGACGTCAGCATGCATAAGGCCTATTCATAAATGCTACATATTGATTTAATCTAGTACTACTCAGTCATTAGATTGATCTTATCAATTAATTAACAATATTTAACAGATAGACTTCAAGATTGAGTTTTCTTTGAGTCAGTAACCAATGAGGCCTGAAGCGATGTGTTGACTGTTAGATTCAAAGAAAACAAAGAGTAATCCAAATTGTTTTTATTAGTGGATACCAACAAGTGATAACTATCTGTTCAGGAACTCTTCTATACAATCGGAGTTGGTTGTTCTGATAAAATGATCAACAATCAGGACTGTATTTCACTCTTTATTCTTCATTCGATTTTAACACTCTCGACAACTCTATCAACCGGTCTAACAATCTGACAATCTAATTTCATTACAAATGCTACGAGTTTATACCTTCACAAAATAAGGGCATGTACATATAACTATTTACAGTATTTCCGCTAGAACACCTGTGAATTGAACTATGTACACAAGTTCATTGGGAGTGCCTGCTGGTGGGAATGTAGGAATTTCCTACACGCTAATCCTTTCTCGCTTTTCCTACACGCTAATCCTTTCTACTGTCGGTCACATTCAAATGACTGACTTTCATGACAGGCTTTGTAACACTACATCATGTTTTTAATATGGCCCACATGCTATATTGTTGTTACATCATCATAACTCTCAAATTACACTACCATTAAATTACAATGAATAATTGAACATTCGCTACAACTCGTAATCTTTGTTTGCTCTTATGTTAATAATTCACTACTGTATCTTCAAATCTAAATAGATTAAAATAAGAGTTTAAAGAATCATTCTGTAACTGTTGTGTTTAAGTAAGGGTCTATTTTAGAACAAGAGAGATGAACGGCAATGGAATGCAGAAAGGTGCTAATTGAGGTATTATTAAACTAATGATCTGGTTGGCAAAATTTTAAAAATGGACTCTCAGTATCTTGATAAGTAAGCTGATGTATTTCTTTACAGTCTGCTTATTTGTTTCTTTCTAATTGAAATATTTCTGTTTTTAAGTTTAAGAAAAAATTTATGTGGGGAACATTGAAAACAAAAAAGTTTTCTTCCCTTTTAATTTTGAGTTCTATAACTGGTTAGAATATTATAGCACAAATGAAAGATTGTTTTAAAATAGAATTGCAATGCTTTTTATTTAAAACTGTGCTGTATACTGGTTGATGTATTCTCAGTGTGAAAATTTAATCATTCTGGTTTGGGGAAAGCAAAATGCCACAGAACAATGGGAGGTTCTCTCATTCTTACATGGACTATTACTTAGAAATTTTGACAGTTTCGCTACTTGCAGTGATGTCGCTAAATAGACAGTGGGCAGTTTGGCCAATCAGTTTGCAGTATTCAAGATATTATACTATTGCAGTTGATTTCTACTTTAATCTACAATTGACCATATTGTTCACACTTTTGCTAAGTTGAACTCTTCATAATTTGGTATTTTGTCCTCCTATGTCCTTCCTTGCTGTATATTCTCAATGCTGACCAGTTTTCTCCTAAGCTCAATAAATACTGTAACCGCTACTGCACTTCCAGTTTATGTATTTTGCTTCAATGGCTGCCTGGCCTCTTTGGTGCACATCGTTGATTTTTGGTGCCACACACGAACAACTTGGCAAGGACTGGCAGACATTTTTTTGACCTTCTGGATTTATGTGTTTCTTTGAAATTTGTACTAACAGTCATTTTAGAGGAATTAAAGAAGTAAATTGAAGTGTTTCAAAACCTTGGTTCTGCGTGTCATAACAGTAACGGTTTCAATTGGAAATCCAAACAATAACTTTTTTCTAAAACCTTAAAATTTTTGTAAAAAAACCTTCACAGTGAAGGAAAAATAAAAAACTGTACCTGATATGGTTTCACCTGTTGGGTTGTTTTCTTCCATTGGTGAGGAAGAGTTATCACCTGCCAGCCCTGATACACTGTTTAACAGTTTCTCAAGATAACCAATGAGATTGTTACACTGAACTAACTGCTCCTTGTCAACTGGTTGTTGGATGGTTCTCTGCTTTCTTCTGCTTGTTAGATATAAAAAGATTTTTAACCATCAATGTTTATTGGTATCTCAATAACAAACTAGTTCACCATACAAATTAAAGTAACTAGAAAATAAGAACCCTCATTGTGCAAAACGTAGTGAATGGTAAGTCCGAGGCTGCAGAGATGCTGAGAGAGTCATTACAAGACTTTGGAAAGCAATGTATAATCCGAGATGCTACAATACAAAAAATCTGGGACCAAGCCTTAAAATATGGAGACACTAAATAAACTTCAATTGAAATGGAGATTTCAAGCTCTGGCAGAAATGCAAAAAGTCTTTTTGTGAGAAAATCTGAGACTGCAGAACAGAGAAAAATGAAGTTATAAGACTTAATTACATGACAAAAAAATGAGATTTCGAAAAACTAGCCTTAGGTAACAAAGACTTCATTTTTAAGGGACAGTTTGAAACCCCTTGTACTGGAGTCAAATACTGTATTCTGTGGTGTTTCACAAAAACTAAAAACATCTATCAAATCTACTCGTAAGTTAGGAATATCATCACTGTATATATCTGACTTACATCTTGGTCAGCTGAACTTGTCTCTCTGCATTTCTTTCTTCAAATCTCTTCTGTGCTTCCTTTTTCTTTTGCTCAAATGCTCCAGCTCGATAACTCTTCAAAGCAGCAACATAGTCGTTCTTCTCTTTATTGAAACTTGCAACCAGTTCTCTTTTCTTGTTATAAAGTTCATCAATTTCTGTGGAACGCAAATTATGTGGTGAAAAATTAGAAGAGCTGTAACAAGATAAAATTATTGTCTTTCATCATCATCATTCACCAGTTCAACCATCTTACGAAAACAATTGTATCAAATTACTGGGCCAAAAATATTAACTATTCCAAAGTTATTAAACCTTATTATCTTCATTATATAACCACTTTCAAAACTAAAATTATCATGATCACTATAACAGTATTATAAGAGTTATCATTACCACAAACAACTAACAATTTATTAACTTTATTCACATTTGAAAACAGGCTTTTTACATCAATGAAATATCAAGTTCTGAAATCTGATTTTAAGTTTTAGAATTGAATTGACTAACCTTTTTTGAGTGATTCTTGGTGCAATCGACCATCCTGCTGAGTTGATGGGTTGTTCTGCTGTGTCTCTAACTTATCAAGTGCTGTCTTAATGGATTCCTCCTTCGACTTATAGCCATTGATTTTACGAGAGCAAGCCTAAGTTATTCATCAAATTTTCTTTGTTAGCGTTATCACTAATAAAAGTTAAACTCAAGGAGTTTTCCAAGTATGTCACTATGATTAAAATTATATCTTGGTTTTCCAGGTGGAAACATGCAAATTATCTCTATATAAATTCTTTTGGAAGGAACAGATTGGATTAGTTACTCTGTATCTCACAGTGCATGCAAACATGCGGGCAGAACTAAATGGAGTTAGGATGAAACTGCGAATGGCCATACATTCTAGATCTCTTACAAAAGAACCCTTTTTAAGCAGTCTCTCGTAAATATGGGTCAATGGCCACTTTTTAAATTCCCAACTCATATAATCCTTTACAATTAAGTCTGTTAATTGGCCATCTCAGAAAACCAAGTTGCCTATGACATGTCTTTTCAATTATCTCTGTCTTCAAATGGCCAGCACTGACAGCAACATCCATTTAACAACTCTTTTGCCCATGCAAATTGATTAAGGCGTTGTTATTTACAAAAAAGATGTTGATGACAAAGGTTAGATCATGACAATAATTATTTTTTATTCAAAGCAATTATTCAAGTTATTGTGAATTGATTAAAAGCAGATCGACATACTGGTACTCAGGGTGATTGGGTGGAGTGATGAACAAACCAGTAGAAGGGCTACGCTTTTTTCAAAATCATGAACATTATTCAATGATGTACAAACTTATGATAGCTCGGGACTTCTGTAGCTTATAAAGACAGCAAACTGAAAAACAGAAAAAATTTAGAATGTTTTTGGACCACTAAAATGTATTTTATGGTTTATTGACCAAAATTATTTCTGAAGTCAAGTTTATGTACATTGTGAGATGATTTAAAGTACTGTTTCAAATTTTATCGACATTTCCAGTTGTCTGTTAAAGCATGTTCAAAGTGCTACTGCATGCTGCAACGTATTTGTCATTACCCCCCCCCCCCAAAATTATGAAATTTGAACCTATATGGCCTGTTGGTGACCGTATTAATACTGAGGGTTCAACGGGAAGTCTTAGGATGCCATCTTGCCTGATCTAACCCCATAATGAAAGAGCTCTCTATAAACTGTGATAAATAGCAACATACATCTCTGTTTGATCGTAGAGTTTTCTGTCTTAGTCTTAAGTCATCAAGCACTTTTCGGCTCTCTAAGAATTCCCTGTCAAGAAAAAAAAACAGACAATTTTTCCATTTCATTTCCTCATTTTTGTAAAAAAGTTAAACTAGTTGGCTATCATAGTAATTGTTATGAACATATAAAATTAGTCTGACAAAAGAAAAACAACTCACTTCAAAGTTTTTTTTGATCTTCTTAATGCATCAATCTCTGCCACCATCCTTTTTTCTTCCCTAATAGTTGACTGTTGATCGTTCATTTGCTTTTCAAGTCTCCTGAAAAATCATTAAATAAATAACAGGTTTTCAAGCACACCCAGGTGAAAAAGTAGGAGAAAAGTAGGACCGAAATTATTTTAAAAGTAGAACAAAAGAAGGATTTTGAGGGGAAAAGTAGGAGAAAAGTAGGACAACTGAGGGCTTAGAAGAAGGACTAACAATGCAGCCTTTGGTACAGATCTTTG
>JAOBAT010089650.1:0-17778 GCA_026413305.1 Hydrozoanthus tunicans
GGGGCGGTGTATCTTTTTTTAAAAATTGATTTTGAAGATAAAAAGTTTAGATAAAATCCGCTTTTTAAGGTTGATTTTGCCTTCCTGTTTTTATGTTTTATGCCAGTCCCTTGCAACCTTACCCGCTAAATTCCCGGGGGAGAGTTCCTTCCCACTTAGAATCGGTCCTTGTTTGGTCTGTCTTTTCATTCGATCTCTCCCTGCCACAAAGGATTGGGAGAAAAAATAAGATGAAGATAAAACAAGGAAGGTAGACGAGTGTTGAGTTTGTCATTTGTTGCGTGACGAGGTTCATAGTTATTTATCTTCACAGATGCGAGACGCCGTAGCGATTTCCGAATTTTTTACTTGGCTAGAAGAGGAGGTATTTAACACTGCCCGAATTTGTTGCATTTGGTAACTTTTCGATTCCTAACAAATCATTTGGAAGAACAGTCCCTCAACATCCTACATAACAATACGAAATTTTGAAAAAAAGTTTCCTTGTTTCAAACAATAATGTATAGGAACTATTCTGCAGTAGCAAACTTCCCACGCCCATCTTTCATCATTTATTTAGTAAAAAGAGTTTTAAAACAACAATTAATGTTTACAAACATAGTTTTCAAAGGAAATTGATTGATAAATTTGTAACGTAAACAAGAAATAAATAATTTCCAATCTTTTTTTCAGGCAGACACTATTTTTAAAAACAAACGAGTTTCATGGTTTCTTGCAATGATGTCACCAAATTAGATTCAAAAGATATGTTAATAATCAAAACCAGTCGTTCCGAAGCTTTTGATCATGACAATTGGTAAAATAGCATATTATTACAAAATCGATGGGAGGGTGGTCAAAATGACTATTCCCCCTCATGCTTTCTAGGGTTAAGACATCGAATGTCAGTCGGTAGCTGTTTACAAGACTCAAATATTATTTATTGACTGAGCTCCTTCCTCCCTTTACAAAGGGCTAACTCCCTTTTGCTTAGGGCTAATTTGTATACAAAAAGGCTTGGGCACCTATGCAGACAAACCAAGCGAAAGAAGTGTTCATCGATTTAATATAGAATTTAGTTTAGAAGAGGGCAAGAAAACGGTTTGAATTGTTCATTACAATTTTATGATTTATTAAACAGCTTCTAATGAGAGAAAAACTGTATAGGGAAAACAGTTTCAGAAATGAAATCAGTCAAAAAAGCTACAAACTCAAATACCTTTTGTAAACTCAAACAATCAGCTTCACCTGGAAGTGCATTAACAACTCTCAGTAAGGCAAACGTTATCGAACTTTGGAAAACAATAACGATTAAAATAAGAATGCAAAAAGGAGTTATTAAAAGCGATTGCTGCGGAAGGTTATGTCTAAGCTTTTGCCGCCCTATGACATCACAGGTGTGTCAGAACTTCTTTTCATTAATTGAGTCAATTGCTGCTGTTATTCAATCTATTCTGACTCTAATCTCGTTTATCCCAGGTGGAAAAAGGCTCGCAGAACTTAACCGAGATTGCAGCTGAGAGGAAGCTGTATGAGCTGAGAAAGTACTGTAAAATAAATGTGGATTTTTACATATCAAATTGTTGTTTCTATTTGTCAACCTATTCACGAGTCTTGAAGAACAAAGCTGCTACGCATTGCTTAATCCAAGAGCTTCTTGGTTTTTGCTTTGCTTCACAGCTACTTGTGTCGTACGAATGAAAGAAAGGAGTCTTAATTTACGGCATTCATTTTAAAATCAGTAAATAAGGAAGATTTGATTTTTAACCATAGAATAAAATACGATCAAACAACTCCCTGCTACTAACACCTTCACTTACAAGATCTTACGCAACTCTCGGAGACAGATCGTTACAAAAGATGCCTTCAAACTGCGAACGGACTTTGTCAGAGCAAATACGCCAGAACCCTAGCGTTGGGAATTTTAAAAGACTAGTTAAGACATAACTATTAATAAAAGCTTTTCATGAAATTTTATAGGTTTTAATGGCATAAAGGGAAGGAAAGCGGCATGCATGCTATATGTTGGAGTTTTTAGTTCTAACATTTCTTTTTTCAATCTATTTAGGGAACAGAAAAATTTTATAAGTCTGAGCTTCCCGACGATTTCAGGTTTCGGAGCAAACAGTGCCGTCATACACTACAAGTAAGGTTTTGTTTTTACGTGCGTATCCGAGCACGAACCAGTTCTTAGAAAAGGCTTGGCTTCCCCTCATAACAGTATCTTGAAAAAATCCCAGTCTGATTAGGGTTGAAACAACTCGTCGGTTTTTGAGATGTTAAGGTTTTTCAAATCCAAAGTTATGACGTCAAGGTCGGTAATCCAAAGGAAGAAAATACAAAACAACCATTATTTTAGAACTACCAAACCAATGATCCTGAATTGAAATTTTGGACTTTAACACAAATACAAACACGTGTTAAAGAGATAACAAAATTTTGTTTTGTAATTTTTTTCTTTAGATTCCCAACTTTGACGTCACAGCTTTAACGGTAATTTGCATGTTTGAAACCTTGATATCTCAGCAACCAAAAGATGAAAAACCGACGTTTTTCTTCTTTTTCAAAAATCATTTTAACGACCAAGTTATATGATAGTGCCGTACACATACACTTGTCGGTTTTAATTCCATTTAAGGAAATGAGATTTCTTTCTTTAATTAATTTACGCGTTTTTTGTTTATTTTCCAATTAGAGCAAATAAATTCACGAATGCGCGGATTACAAAAGACAGTATCTATCTCCTCGACTCGGGGGGCCAGTATAGGTAAGTCATTGGCATTAAAACTACTCATTCAACGGTATTATCCATCATCATTGCTGTCAACTCCACAACCACAAAAACACACAAGGCAAAATACGTGCTAATAATTAAATGTTGTTTACAGCAAACATAATTATCCCAAACTTGGATGTATTCATTATCACCACTTTAACCATCATAATCATCTTAATGGCAATTAATAGTATTGTTACCATGATTATTACCGCCATCACGATTATCAATGTCATAAATATCTCATCATCACCATTATCGACGTTATAGTAGTTATTATTGTTATCATCATCATCATCACCATCATCAACATTTTACTCAACAACAATCATCTAGATCTTTATCACATTTTCTTTCAAGTAGTTACTGTTATTTACACGATTGCCATTCAAACTAAGCCCGTCAAATTCTCAAAACTTTTTTTTTAACCCTATTCAGACTGGGGGGCCGGGGGGAGGAAACAACCCGAACCAAACTCAATCACTTATAGCTTTTAGACAACTGCAGCTAAAGCAACCAAATTTAGTGACTTTTCCTAAAATTTATCAGGGAAGAAGATGGTTGGTCTCAAACCTAATAAAGTTGACCTGTGTTGCTATGGCATGTTCTAATTTCATGGATTTTTCTCAGGCAATTGTGTGTTGATTGGTACCTAATCTCATTTTTGGAAAGTAATTTCAAATTGTTTCCTGAATTGCTAATCGATGTACAAAAATCTGATGACGTCAAAACTATTTCGCAATATTTCGAAAAGTTGCGAAATAGCTACCACATGACGTCAAAATGACGTCAAATACGTCATTTGCAAAATCACGTAATTTTCAGAACCACAGAGTGCGGCAGTACTACCTGGTAAGTTTATTTTTATCTGCGGCAATGCAATGATTTATTGCATGCAGCAGTACTTATAATCTACCCCCTCCCCCTTCAATTTTTTGTGTTCAGAAAAAATCTTCTGATATGCGTGTGAAGGCAAAAAAGAAGGTTCTATTATCTATTATTTAGAAAGGAAAACGGGATATTTTACGATATTTATCTATTATTTTTGCTTTTCAACTCCTCTGTCTGCTATTTTGCTGTCCGCATAATTACCAAAAATATTGGCCAAAAAATCAATATTTTGTTACAAAAAATAAACGAGGGTCCGAATATGTGTATGTGGCCGAAAAATCATTGCAATATCTTTAACAGTTCCTGAGTTGCAGCCGCGGGTTGTTTCCTCCCCCCCCCCCATCCTGCCCAAGTCTGAGGAACCCCCATAAAACCCAGTTTGAATAGGGTTAAATCACAAGTACTGGAGTAACTAGACATATAGGTAGATCGAAGGGATAATAGTGTTCTGTGCCTACATAATGCGGTCTTAGTGCTAACTTTTAGTGATTGCAAGTTGCTGTGAGCAAGCATGAGCAGAACTTGTGATTGGGAAACTTCCCAGCAACATGCCTTAAGTGTTGTATTTATATTTACCGACTTACTTCATCTCTCCAGGGATGGTACGACAGATACAACACGAACAGTTCACTTTGGAACCCCAACTGCTCATCAAAAGGTGTCGTTATTTTTCCATACCATATCATCAAATAGAGTTTATTTAGAATTTACAACGCGCAGCATAAGTAGATTGTTCTCCTGATGATCACACCTCAAGCGGATGTTCTACTTGTTCTGTTTCTTAGGACTGTTTCACTCGAGTGTTGAAAGGACACATTGACATCGCCAAGGCAGTGTTTCCAAATGATACGTATGGTACGCGAACTGTCGGTTGAAACATTTTGTTAAAAGTAAAGCACGTGGTGTTCATAAGAAAAATCTAGATAGGTACCAAACTATTTTGTTTGAAGTTATTACCATGACCATGACATTAAGAAGGAAATGACAACCACCTTGGATAAAGTGCATTAGTCATTTAGAGCACCCAAGGATAAAAAGTGAGACGGTACTTTTTCGATGCAAGAGCCATTATAAAACTTAAATAAAGTCTAGTGAACAGTGGCCTGCGTGTTAACTATAATTTTTGCCACATGACTTGTTTTAACTATCGGCTTCAATAGCTAGCTTAAGGTTTTCAAAACTTTTTTTTATTGATTTTTTCTATCAGTGTGTAGATAATCACAAATATAAAAGATTAATTTCTATTACAAAAAAGTTAAAAAATATATACACATATATACCTGCTCTTACAAAATGCACCCCCCCCCCCCTCCCGCGGAAACGCTGTTCTATTACAGGGCGTGAACTGGACATTTTTGCCCGGGAACCGCTATGGGAGATTGGACTCGACTATAGGCACGGGACAGGTCATGGTATTGGCCATTTTCTTAACGTCCACGAGGGTAAGTTGTTCTCAATATAAGAATTTTGAACAGCATCAACAAAGCAACTAAGCATTTTTTCACTTTCGAGGTCTGACAAGAAAGTGGCTTGGCAGGCTGCTAACCAACTAAGAAAGATGTATAATACAAGAAAAGGCTAATGGTCTATATCATCATCATTATGAATCTGGAAGTTCATTGTTTTGTTTTTCCCAGGTCCCCAGTGTATTGCTCCCGGGTTTCCGAAAGAAGGCGAAAAAGCTCTGATTCCAGGAATGGTCCAATCAGATGGTAAAAAGATTATAAATATAACAAATTCCATGGGTACCCCCGCCTTGAAATATAGAGTTAAACACTTCTTTTTTATGGCTTTCCTTTTTCATTTTGAATAAAAAAAAAAAAGTTGTGCTGAGCATAAAAAAATAATTGGACAATTCAGATCAGAGCGGTGGTGTTCATACTGTGCTCTGCAAGTCGCGAAAACGCAACCATATTTCGATGGTTATGTTTATGACCTAGCGGCGAAGTCAAACGAGCTTAGCAGCCAAAACGTGATTTTTCATACATGGTCAAGTTGTGACAGTCCTATAAAAATAATTAGCTTGTTGACCGAATGGTTTAGCCCAACTATAAGGCAGACATGTTGCTTTTGAACTGAAGCTTCTCATTCCCTTTTCTATGGATCCCAGGTAAATTTATGCAAAAAATGGTTCAAATAAATTGACAATTTCAATGTGTTTTATCCATTAGACTGTTATGAACTCCTGTTTTCTTGTTCTCGTTTATTTTTGACGGTGCAACGAGGCCGATAACAGCGACATTAGTGTTAACCAGGAGTTATCGACAACGATTTTGATAACGGCAGTGATAGTGGTATTTTCAACGATGATAGTAATAGTAATAGTGCAGATGTTATTGATAATAACAATAACATTATAGCACACGTTGGAGATCATTAAGAACGAACCACAAAACTCAGTTTTCAATATTAAATCAACAGAGCCGGGGTACTATGAAGACGGTTCGTTCGGCATTCGGCATGAAACCGCTGTAATTGTCGTAAAAGCTAACACTCTGGTAAGGTTTATTGTAATAGGTTTATAAAGACAATCTACAGTAGGATAAAGACTATAAACATACACTCAGGTTCCTGTGGCATAATTATACATTAAAACCATATCCTCACAACCAAAATTTTAGATCCCCCCCCCATCATTATATATCTTGTTGTATTTCAACAACGTCCTTATATATACACTAGTAGTTATATGCCGCAGAAACAAAACATAAAAAGAAAAGATTACTGGCTATATGACTGTGGTTAATAAACAGGGATTGTCTTTCAGGGTTCTAGGTCCGAATACCAGTTTTAAATTAACCATTAAACTACGTATACAGCACACAGTGTGCAATGTTGTTTTGCTTTTACGGTGGCGGTTTACAAAAATAACATATTTCAAGTTCTTTTAAAACAAAGCTGGTTTTACAGTTAGCTAACCTAAGCATGTGAAACGCTTGCGTCTGTGTGGATGTTGTGCGTCCGACTGCTCTTCGGCAACAGACAGTTACTACGTTCATTCCGCTTTGCAGTATCACTTTGATGGGATGGTATTTCTCAAGTTTGAACCTGTTATTTATGTAAGTTACACTTAATTATGTTAACTTTTTTTTTTCATTAATTATGATTTAAATGGTTTGTAGCACCAAGCTGGTTTAACAATCATGATTTATTAAGGTCGCCGAGGGGCCACGCCTTACAACCCATATTGATTGCGTTGTAAAACTTATTACTCATTTAACAATAACGATAGAGAAAGCGATAACGAAAGCTGAAACAATAAGGATTGTTAACCAAATGGTTTACTTGGGATTGTTAATCAGCACAAGTATGTATTTCGACTAGACTATATATTTCCAGGCCACCAGCCGCACTTGGGAAACCAGGCCGCCTTCTTTACAAATAGTTCTAGTACATTTATTTTCGCCGTTATGGTTTGCAATAACACTGTTTCGGATTTATAGAGACTTTACAGATGTTCTCAACCAATCAGATTGCTGTAATTTTTCTGACTCATTCTTAACAGCCCTAGAGGACGATCGTAAGGATTATTCTAGTTTGAGATACGTCTTACGGTCATTCTTATTTTCAGCGATAACTATGGAATTGAATGACAGAGTTATAACGTAGGGAGAAAATCTGTAATTGAGGTTTTAGCATATACTAGAGCTGTTTTTTCTTTTAAAAGCTTCCCTTTCAGAGAAAATTAATGGAGACATCGATGTTAACCCCTTCGGAGGTAAGTTTTCATTAAGCACCTCACCCCCTTCCCTGTTTATTTCCATACTTTTTTAAAACACTAATTATTTTTGCTTAAAACTAAAACGACAATTGCTGTTAACGCTTAGCTTCAAATACGGAACTTTTGAGAGATTTTTAGTCAAGCAACATTGCAGTGCATTGTATCTGCAATTCTTGCTTTGTGTTTTCGGGGACCATGCAAAACCATCTAGAAGGGAATTCCGATCCAGCACTTTGAAGTAATACGTGAGTGTTAATGATGAACTTGGCTACGTCTCCCCTAATATAATCATTACCCTGCATGGTGTGGCTTAGTTTGTAGAGTATCCGGAGGGCATCTTACCCGGAGGACACGCATCTCGAATGGTCAAATATTATCTTCTCTTTCTTTATATGGGATTATTGCATTTCTAAAGGAATGAAGGAATGTCATTCATACAGAGTTTATCAGTGTTTTTAAAGAGACTATAAAAAATTCGTACATATGAAAGTTAACTCTAGAATTCATCAAGAAAAAAGCTACACGAACATATGAGGGGAGGGGGGGGGGAGGACAATTGGACCCTTCCGTCTACTTTCAAAAGTATACAACTAACTGCCATGATTCTTGAAACGTGTAATAAGTGTCAAGTATACTTCCTACTTAAAAGTGTAGTCACGTGACACCTTACTGATTTCCATGACAACCGTAACACAGAAAGAACCAAGTGTTTATTACCATTTTCGATGTTCTTCAATGATATTTATCCATGCCATGTAAATCGATGTAAAAACTTTGTATTTGTAATAGGTCTCCAATTATTTACAAATACTTTAAGCTACGTAATCTCTGTTTGGTTTCCATGGTAACGATAGCAAAGAAGTGTCAAAACTTTGAATGCCGACATCAAAAAGTGTTACCAACGGTTAGGAATACCGACATTTCGCTTGGCAAGGGATATGCATATAATCAACTAACTCGTCTGGTAACAAATAAAGTCAATTATATTGCCATGGCAGTCACTTTAAAAAAATAGCGGACTTCAGCTTAAGTTTAGGATTTTGTAAGTTTGTTTCAAAAGATTCTAAACCTACAAACCTGAATTTTCATTAAAAAAATACTGAATTTGTAACACACCTCAAAAATAACTTAATACTAAGCTCCAATCATTTTTTAAGGCAAATCACCATTTTTAAAAGCAAACGTGTTTCGTGGTTTGTTGTGATGTTTTCAATCTAAGCTCAAAAGACGTGTTATTAATCAAAGAACAGTTTGGCGTAAGCTTTTGGCAATCGGTGAAATAACACGTTTTTTTTATCCTTAAACCTCAGCCCTTGTCCCCCCTCATGTTCGCCGGTCATTGTTGTTGAAGAGCTAGTTGTTGTGAAATAAAGCTTGATTAGGCTAAGTAAAATTATGACGTTATTGTTTTAGATCACTTGGATCAACGATTACCATAGAAAAACCCGTGAAATCACAGGAGGCGAGTTGCGCCGCCAAGGGAAAATAAAGGCTTTGAATTGGCTGATGAAAGAAACAGAACTTCTTCCATTGTCGTGACAATACGAAAATACGGTAGAGCCCCACTGTAACATTTTGGAGTAACCACTTCATAATGATAAAAAACACTCCAAAGAAAAACAATTTTAAGCTTCTTCTGTGGACGTTGCCATGGCGTATCACACGAACTAAGAATAGACTTTTTCAAAGTTATGTCTTTTTTCCACTTCTGACCACATCTTAAAAATTCAACGGTGGAGCGAGAGTCATTTGCGAGCTCAACAAGTACATTCAAGACAGCAGATTGGTATAAAAGTTATACATAGGAAGAGGATTAATAATAAAACCCAGACCTGTCAACAATGCAAGATACGCACTAAACATGACCTTTAGATGAACATCAGTCTTCTTCGTGAATTGATTGAAACAGTTTCACATTGATAATCGTTAACTAGGGTAGGAGTCAAGCAACCTGTGACTATTCCGTTATACTAGGGCAATCAATAACTGTTAAGTGTTTATTGTAAAACTTTTGTAATACACTTTTGAAAATTAAATAAACAATTTTTATTGTTACTGCTTATAACACGATTGTATGGTATTTCTTTCAAGAATCTTATCGTTTTTGCTGATTTATAAATAAGTTTTAAACTTTTTTAATGAAAATCAATTTGTCAGCTTGCAATGCAACAAAACGTATTGCACGAATGCCATTGTTTACAACGAAACTTTATGCACTAGACAAATCTTAACAGATGACTTCTCTTCGCTTCTCGTCATCTAGCGGTGCCTTTAAGCGTTTTTCAATGTCAATTGACATCCTCTGATGAGTCTGATCCGAAGACGGTCGCGCTATAGTAGGTGACATGCTTCTGTGAGTATGTGCACTATATCCAGCGTCATTATTGCTTTTCAGAAAATCTGCCTCGGGCTGAGTGCTCACTGGCAGGTTCAATCGAGCTACTGGGAAATCAGTGTGTATCTTTAATTTTCTTTCAAAAGGTTCGCTTTTTGCATCATCACTAAGTGCATAAGGCATGTCCACATTTGGTTCGGCACTAATGCTCGACGAACTTTGCTTCAGCCGTTCTAAACTACCGCTTTCTTTATTAAGCAAAGCCGACCTAGGTTGGTGCCCAAAGTTTGTTAGTTTGTGTTCGTAGTTCAACAGAGACGATTCGTTACGATTAAGGAGGGAGCTTCTTCGATCTGATGCGGCAGTGGCAATCATAACGGTATTGTTGCAGTCCACCGGAAAATAAGTAACCAGGACAACTGGTAGAGAAAGAGCTCGAGGGCGATCAGCAACTGAGGATGAAGAGTCTCTTAGACGTGCGTCCGTTAAAGAAGAAACTAGTTTATCTGTACTTGTTTCTTCTTCTAAACGTTTTTTATTGTTTTCGCTCTCCCCAGTCTCATCTTTAAGGTGCGAATCGCCGAGGTCGCCTGCGAAAACACAAAAAGGTACATTGCTTTTGCATGCCAGAACTATATAAATCTTAAACGATTTATAACAATTGATTCATCTATAACACAAACACCATACTATACCAAACACTAAATGGTTACAAAAACGCCACATTTTGGCTACAAAATTGTTCCCCTTTTTATCATTTGTACAACATTGTCTTTATTGCCCTGCAATGGATACTTGGTAATTAAAAAGTATTTCTAAAATATCATTTTTACCCTGCAATTCCAAGAACTTGAGTTGCTTGATGGGCATTTCGCTTATATTGAATCCTTTGTTTATGCGCCAGCTACCTTTGCTCCCAGCGGACTTCTCCAAGGTTTCCCCACCATCAGGTACAATGCCAGAGTCATGCGCACAATGTCCGAATGTTAGCATACACTTTTCTTCCGCGGGTTGAGTTTCCTCTTGCGCCTTAGAAATGGTATCACTTTTATCTCTGGATGGATTGGAGGCAGAAAAATTTCTTCTACGCGACCAGGGATCTGCAATTTATTAAACGATGTTAACTAAAGCGATCAGTAGTATTGGATCTCTCCGCCCCTCTCGTTCTTCTTTTATGAGGTTGGCGGTGAGGGGGAGGCTGGTGTTATCAAATGGTTATGACCCTCCCCCTTGGTCTACGGTTTCGAAAGCTGCCCTCGCTTTGCCTGCGTAGTGGCTTTTGAGGGGACTGGGGTTTGGGCTCTCGAGTTCCTCGCTGAAAAATGTTTCCAAAGTTGTAACAAACATATTATGTTTTTTTTAAATGAATTTTCTGTATATTAACAAATAGCATAGATTTCTTAGAAACATTGTTTTAAAAAAGACTTACTCGATATTTGTGAATACTAGCATTCTTATCAAAATATATGTTTGGCTCGAAGCGTAGCCATGAAGTCTAAGGTTTATCTCTAGAGTGCACATAATTACCGAACAAAAGACTAGAATTTTTCTCTCCAAACCTCAAGCCTTGGCTTGGTTATAGCAATATTCTCTCGATTTGATTGAGCGAGCTTAGTCTGAGTGCCAAACAAACACATCGTAACACTAGTTTGATTTATTTTTAAATACTTAACACACTGAACAATGTCGAATTACGTGAGTCACGTTTGAAAAATTCGTTGCAAAAATTCATTTTTTTATGTTTTGCATTTCATGCTGCATGCGCGTTGATATCACCCACCATCTGTCAATCTCAAACTGGCTTTGTGACAAAAGCTTAAAAATATGATATCTCCTGATCAAGTTTTTAATAACTTCTCATAAAAGTATAACAGTTCCTCAACAGCCAAGTAATGCTAACCCCAGGTTAAGATTGATTCCATGCTCCTGTTTCCTGAACTTCTATTGGGAATGACGTGTTTGTTTTGTTTATGGAACTGGACAAATTTAATTAACATCACAATGCTTTTCTAAAAAGCAAATTACTTTATAAACTATGTATTAATCCAGGGGTAATAAATTGTGGTTTTGAGGAAACGGGGCACCTTCAAGTCGTAAACTTTGGTGGTTGTAAAGAATCTGTAGAATGCATGTGCAGTAAGGGTGATAACAACAAGAAAAACTTCGACTAACTTCGTGGAGTATCTGTATCGCGACAGCAGCAGCAGGCTTTGTGGAGTAAGTACTTGTAACCTCGCCTGTAAGGTTTGCACATCGCAGCGCCAATGAGAGGATTGAGTACGGAGTTGATCACGGCCAAGCGCATAGACCAGAAATGCGCTTGATCTGATACAAGGAACCACTTGCTCACGTGAGAAAGCACCACAATCTGAACATCAGAATTGGAAGAATTTAACAGCGTAAACGGAGATGGAGGTATATGATAAATAACAACAACAATCGTTTGTAAAGTAACATGAAAATGATTGCAGTATCGTTTTCACCAGCAAACAGGAATACCTAATGAAGGGGGGAAATTTACAACAGTAACAGGCTTAAACATTATAAAACTAAGAAAATATGTCAAAGGGACGAGAGAAAAGAAACATGCCCGGTCACTTGTACTCAGAATTGTTAATACAAAGGAACAATACCCGAGCTCAACCATAAAAACAACAACAATAACAACAACAACAACAACAACAATAATAATAATAATAATAATAATAAAACTTATTTAATCTATCTCATGATTTTAAAAGAAAGATATTTCTTCAGTCAAAGTTTAGGTTGACAAATCATTGAGTACAAGCTACCTGTAAACAACAATAAGGGACTTATACAGACCGGTGGCCTTTAGACATACAACATCTTTATATTGATATGAAGTGTAAATTTTAATTACTTCAATATATAAAACTTGTTAAATGAGGAATAGTAGTAAAAAAGTTTGTTAAAACCTTTATCGTCCTTAAGATACTAAAGCAGTTTTATTTCTTTGTTAAAACATTTAAAGTTTTTAACTGATGACGTCATGAGTCAGTTTCGGCAAGCTTGAATGTTTTTCAACAAATATGCTGTCTTTGGATCTTTTTAAGCAAAAGTTCGGCTGCTGATGTATCTCGAGGTAGATAGAGCATTAGTCCAAGTTTGACTCGAATTCATCCAAAGGTTATGCATTGGCAGCAGATTGAAAAAGATGTAAGCTAGTCGGAACCATTCGAGACGACATCAGTTGAAGAGTTTGGAAATATTATCTCAAGAACCATGAAGAGATTTTGACAAAATCGTTTCACCGTTACTCCACATTTAGCAAGGTCTATCTACTGATTCACTTCATATACGAGCAGGAAATGTAAATATTCCAAATCTTATAGATATTTGTGAACAAAAATGCAAGACAGAGACAATAGTTCAAAAATACAAAACAAAGTTAACGACAGAAAAAACAAGAACAAACTACCTCATATTAATAAGTTGCTTGAGTAGATATTAAAATTTTCAAAAATAATAAGCATATTTTATTCTTTGGCTGAAATATTTTCTAAACCAAAAATGCTAGGAGGAGAATAAAGCTTGGTGGATACCTTTAACTTTGAGAATTATCCGGCGGTTTCAAAATCGATTTTTATATCCTTTTAACTAGTTTTTCGCAAAAGGCATACTTGCGTACATAGCTATAAAACAAGGAAACGTCTGCGTTCAAAAAGCATGAAGTTGTTCTAGCAGTTATACGTTTCTTCGTAGTTGCATCCTACAAACCAACTTTTTCGGTTTTTCCGTGGGCAAATAAATGCTTTAACAAAAATGACGCGTTTCAATTTGTTCATTTAAAATCGGAGAACAAATCTCGAACCTTACATAGAAACTAATGTCACCTCCAAACTTTGTTCCTTATGGTTTTTTTCTAGTGGGTTATAATTCGATTAACCTTTCTAAGAATATCTCTCAGTCTGGTTGTATTGGTGATATTCTCTTTCCAAATAAGCTGAAGATTAAGCAATTCGATCTGGAATTATGGTTTCTAAATTAGAATATTACTTAATGCAATTATTGTTTAAGGCTAAGAATATCTTTGACTTCGTCACCCCATGCATGAAAGTAATTTAAGGTGTTCTGCTTGTGCCTACAGTTCTGAGAAACCAATTAAGGTAACTAGCTTAGACAACGTCACACTAACTTAAGACAGCACTCCTAGTTTTTATTTCAAACCGCTTTTTAGCAGGACAAGGGTTTAAAATATGTAAGAAGACCTGTTGCTGAATTCTTCCTACCCAGCTAGAATCATGCAAATAATAATTATAGTAGATTGGGAGAAATTTGCTTTTCACCCGCAGTACTTGCAGTGGTTTTCTATGTTTGATCATTTTCTCTTCTCTCATTACCAATTAATTTATTTTGTATGAGTTATGTGGGGAGAAGGTAGATATTGATAAACTGACCAGGGCTTATTGGCTAAAAGGCACGTCAATTACTTCAAAATTATTCCTTTACATCAAGTATACATTCTGGCTAAGTAAATCAATTTGAATTTCGAACTCATTTAATGTTATGCTTGTTAAACACTCTGCATATTCACGCTTTCTTGTCGTTTTTCAGTGTTGCAAGATGAGAAAGCAAGAAAACTTGATGTTGTTTTCGAAATTTATCTATTTGCTAGTTTCCGGTTCGCGGATTACCTAATTCAAAAATATTTGGTTATCTCATTATGTGCGCTCAAAACAGGATTTTTGTTACATTAGAAGGAATTTAGGAAAGCAAAACCTCAAAACTATTTATTTTAGTAAACCAATTAGTACTATATTTAAAATATTTTCATGTTCAAAGATCGACTTCTCAACCTTTTTTTTTATCAAAAGCAGTTGAACGGATAGCATTAAGTCAACTCTACTTTAAAAATTCTAGTTTAAGAACGGTTTTAAATATAACGTTACCCGTAATTTGTTGAATGCTCCATATTTACTGCATAAATTAAAACCAAACTGTTCCATGCATATCTAATTTGCAGCTGTGTGCGTTGTTTGCAAACTGCACAATGTGCGCTCAGCGACATATGTGATAAACAGTTCATCGCTACGCATTTATTACTTACTGTTTTTGGCGTGGCATCACTTAATCTAAACTGCCGCAGAAAAAAAAATGTATTTGCTTTTGTGTGTAAAGTGTGCACAGAAAGTATCAAAGAGGTATTTGAAAGGCGATATAAGGCAAAACAATTATTCTTCGCTTCTAAAAACACAACTGTTATACAAAATAAGTGGACTACATTCCAAATACAGTGCACTCACGCAAATTCAGTGCAATTTCGGAACCATCATCAAACCACGCGGAAATAATTGACCATGGGCTTGAGAAAGGGGTTTTCTTAATCCTTTGGCAGTCAGATAATTCCTCTTCAATTCAAATGGTCATCCGATTCACTTTGACTTTGTTTATTCTCAGCAATACATTGTTCCATATGATTTTGAAACTCAAACGGCATTTTCAAGCTAGTCCGCGTGTAATTTAAATTCATCATAAAAATGTATTGTGAATCCCTTCAATCCTTTAAATTAAATTAAAATTCGACGAACATTCATATTCAACGTTATCCTCGTATTTACACGGGCATTTATTCTAATTAGAAACGGTGAACGGAGCTAGTAAACAGAATTATGTGATAGAGGAGGTGAGGTGTTGTTTTTGTCGGAAACCCTTAGTATTGAAAACTCTTATTGTAGAAATGGACAAACCTCCACGGAATCAAAACGAACACATGCTGTTAGTTTTCGGTCTTTATTTGTTTTTAATTGAAACCGCTAGCGTTGTTTAACTGATACGAAACTAATTTCGAAAACGCAGCAAAAAATTTAGATTTTCACCTTCACAGAAAGACAAAACAGAGTTATCGAAGTCTTATGGGAAATGGGTCACCCCAATCAAAATGAAACGCGATGCATACAATTTTGCAAGTGGTTTTTGAGGCAGGAAGCCTCAAGGCGATATAATATTAAGGAAGTTTCAAACTTCACGGAAACATGGCAATAACCCGATAAACAAACGATTCTTTTAACCGAAGGGTGGAACAGCGGTATTAACAGCTATAAGGAATCTCTGTTAATAGCTTACTCAATGATCTTAAAAAACTAAAGAGCAAAGCGAAAGCTAGTTTAAACAATTCTTTAAAGGTTGCATTTATAGAAAAATGTATTTGATGATTTTAGTTACCGTGATTGCGTATAGATTTTAATTGATTTTGAACGTGTAATCTGCTTCTTCTTTATTGGAAAAATTACAATCGCTGAAATCGTCACTTCAGTAAGTTTAATACATAAAGCCTGAAATGATTTGGTATTAGAAAAAAGGAGTTAATAGAGATGATTATTTTTGACCAACACTTCTCGCCCGATAAACGGTAAATAAAAGGTTAAGGCAAATTTGTTCATAAGTTTACTTACCAGAAACAGCAGCCAGGAGACCAGAAAAGACATCATTAGCACTATCATCATTCGAGCGAACATATAGTTCATTCGGTTTATCGCTGCATCCTGTTTATACTGCCCTGATTTGCTCTTGGCTAAGGCGGACATTCGCCGTTGGGATCTTTGAATCAATCCGCGAACCTTGCACATAGAGCGAGAGTAACAGAACACAACCAAAAGTAACATTGTAAACCCGAGAACCAAGATGTAAGTGGAGTAAGCCATGCTGGACTGATTGGCCGCATCGAAATCAAAATGGCAGAAAGTACTTTTTTGATAGGACGATACTTTTCCAACCCCTAACACAGGGAGAACGGAGTGAACGCCAGCAAATATGTATATCCCACCTACAATACAGCAAACTTTCTTAACTGAAATCCGGCTTTTGTATTCGAATGGCCAGCATATAGCAATATACCGGTCAATACTCATTAAAGTCAAAACTAGCATAGCTGCGCTGTTTGACGTGAAACCCGTCCAAGCGAACAGCTTACAAGCCAGTGTTCCTTCCGTAAGCTTCCACCATCCCATATAAACACCAACACTCATGGGGACAGGGAATATTCCCTTCGCTAAATCGAGACAGGCAAGCGAAAAGATTAAAACATCGGGGATCAACTTCTGCTTGAAGCGGTAGATAATAAACATGGCGCAAATGTTCAAGAATACGATAAGGGCATCGATGAAAATCAACGTTACACCTTCCCACAGCCGAGGCTGTTCAACTTCCGAACTTCTAGTTGTGTTGTTCATTTTCTTCGAGGCGGAGAATCGGTCTTGTTGACAAGAGTGTCTATCTGTTCACCATGACAAGCGAAGAGCTATCTAGTGCCATGCCAAAACCTATCATCGCTTCTTGTCGTGTCAAATGTTCACGCAACGGTCTTGAAAAATATCCTCCGGAAGAACCTTTATCGCAAGTGTCATTCAACCAACTGAACAATAGCCTCGACACTTTGACCCCCAAACATAAACTCAGCAGCAACTACCGAAGCGTTAGTGCTCAAAATCTAAAATTGCGGAAGCTATCTAATGGCTTTCTGCCTTTTTTAGTTGTAGTTGTTACATATCTCATGAAAGGTTTTTGGTTATGTAATAAGATATAAACTGCAGCAGTCTCGTTGGTATGCTAGCAATGAAACGTGTCAGCCCGTGCTGAAGACATTGACACTTCATTTGTTGAATTGTTCTTTAGTTTTGGTGTCACTTTCTTTAAGCCCGATATTTGAAAAATCCTGATGCATTAACTTATTTACGTAAAAGTTTGACATTTTAAACAAATGAGAAGTAATGCTGCGTCGCACCAACCGATGAACAAGTTTTGATAGACCAAGAAAGCAACGGTAAATATTCGCCGCTTCTGATTTGTTTTAAGTTTACCAAACCCATTTTAGGCCACAGAAGGACAGCGTACGTTTATGAAGCCATATAACAACATGATTGATATTTATATTCTAATAAAGAAGGCGAACTGGAAATAAAGGAACTGGAAAGTCTCTCGATCTCCTATATCGAGGGACTTAAAAGAACCCACAACACTTGTCGACAAAGAGTAGGGCTATCCCGGTGTTGTGGTCTGTCTCTTCTACTGAACTGAGGGCAACTCTTAGGAAAATAGTTGTGAGCCGTGTAGAGC
>JAOBAT010089661.1:2554-17775 GCA_026413305.1 Hydrozoanthus tunicans
ACGACAAGTCTTGGGAATTATATCCTCCTGAACGAGATCTTAACAGGGATTACCCTCTGTGATGACATTTCTTGGGAGTAATATCCTCCTGAACGAGATTTTAACAGCAGTTACTCTCTGTGATGACATTTCTTGGGAACTACATCCTTCTGGACAGGGTCTTAACAGGAATTACCCTCTGTGACGACACTTCTTGGGAACTACATCCTCCTGAACGGGGTCTTAACAGCAATTACCCTCTGTGATGACATTTCTTGGGAATTATATCCTCCTGAACGAAATCTTAACAAGAATTTCCCTCTCTGACGACAAGTCTTGGGAATTATATCCTCCTGAACGAGATCTTAACAGGGATTACCCTCTGTGATGACATTTCTTGGGAATTATATCCTTCTGGACGAGGTCTTAACAGGAATTACCCTTTGTGACGACACGTCTTGGGAGTTTATTCTTCTGAACAAGATCCTAACAGGGATTACCCTCCGTGATGCAAGTCTTTGACTTTTATCCTTAACCAGATCTTAACAGAGATTACTCTCTGTGATGACAAGTCTTGGGAATTGTTCCTCCTGAACGAGATCTTAGCAGGGATTACCCTCTGTGATGAACAGTCTTTGGAATTTTGTCCTCCTGAACAAAACCTTAACAGGTGTTACCCTCCTCAACGTGGCCCTTTTAAGAGACAATTCCCTCCTGAACAAGATTTCATTGCATATCACCTTCCCGGATGAGACATCTTCAAGACTATGCCTCCTTAATAACCGTTTTTTTGGGGTTTTGCTCCTAGACCATTTTTAGGGCTGATGTCCTCCAAGCTCGAATCTCTTTAGGGGGTATTTCCCCTTGCCGAGATCTTGTTAGGGATTACAATCCCAGACGAGATCAATGCCCTCCTGGTCAAGACGTGTTTGTAAATTATATCCTTCAGGGGCCGGTTGTTCAAAAGCCGTTCAACTTTAAACCAGGATTAACTCTTAACAAAACCATGGAAATTAACCGTAGATTTGGGGTAATCGTCTTTTGAACAACTGGGCCTAGGACAAGATCTTGTTAGGGATAACCTTGCAAGATCGTTTTGAAATTATGACCTCCTAAAAGGATTGCATCATTCTGGACGATATCTTTTTTTTTATGTCCTTCTTGAACAAGACCTCTTTCAAATTTTATCCTCGACGACGAGATTTATACAAGAATAATTCCCGCCCCTCCTAGTCCAGATGCCTTTTGGAATAATAGTCCTGGACAAGATAGCATAACCTTCACTACAGACGTTTTAATATAGTAACTTCAAAACTTTTTTGCAGTAATGTACAAAAATTGCAAGAGATCCGAAAATTTTTTCAAGACTATTAACGATCAATGTTATCCACTGGACAGTTTCTGGAAAAACTTTGTTTTTAAAACCTAGTTTGTTGAATCTAGATAAATTAATTTTGAAATTAACTATCAAGTTCATTATCATTTCATTTCTGCACAGGAATGCAAGAGTACAGATTGGGGCTAAGTCATGGACGGTTTAGAGTAAGAAATGAACTTTGCAGTACCTAAGGTGCTAAGTTTACTGTAGGAAATGCCATGTAACGCATTGTTATCAAAATGTCCCAGAGGAGAAGGTTAAAGCTTCAATGTAAACAAGAAGCAAGACTAACTGTAACCCTGTTATACTATGGGTTCCTGAGGCGTGCGGTGCCCTGCAAACCCCAGATCACAGTGCCCTCAAAGTCACCAAATGCAATAAACAGCTACTTGCTATAACTTGTATTCGATTTCACAAACTAAAACTTACTTTCTCATCAGAACCAGGATATTCCTTGTTTAACATGTGGAAGCTAACTGAACTCTTTGGGTTAAAATTAAATTAAGATTAAATAATTTTCTTTTCTGTTAGTTGGAAGTAGTTTTGCAATTTTTATAGAGGCGTCTAAATCACTGAAAGAGGCGGCTCATTCGGCAAGTTTTGACAATATTGTAACGCATCTTTATTTAACCTCAGCAGCTCTTTCTCTTATTAAAAATTTCACGAATTAGTGGAACACTGAAATTGAGTGGAGACTTAAAAACTCACCACCCAGCCCCTCTAGTTCAGCATCCATTTTGAATTAAAAGTAAATCATTTACTGGTGATGCCAAAAGAAATCTACCACTTGGGGTTTTCTTGGCTTTTAACTCTTTTGAACAGCCCTGGTAAACTCATAAATATCTACTTTCTCCTTACATAACTCAAACAAAATAATATATTTAGTAATGAGAAAACGAAAAATATTCAAATAAAGAAACCCATGCAGATGATTGCTGTCTGGTTCGCCAAGTTGGTATGGCACCAGTCTGTCGGTAAGACACCAATGTGTTGTGCAGGAGGGCAGGGTTTGATTCCCGGTGCTGGAACTTCACTCAGTCTTAAAATAATTGAAGAAAAGGTACTACTTTTGCTCTAACATCTGCAAAAGGTTAGACCTTCTCGTCTTTTCAAATAAGGTTGTTAAACCGTAGGTCCCAGGTGGCAAACCTCAAAGGGGACCTGTAACTCCTCACGTCAAAAAAATTCATAAAACAAAACAAAAACTAAAACAAAACATGAATTTGCAAGTTCTCATCAACTGGTAATATGAAAAGTAAGTACCACGTTTAAGTAGGGAGAATTTAGTGCCGATCATTTAAGATATTGAGGGATTGTGTCTGTTTTTCAGCAGAAAGTACACAGTCTCAGATCACTTCCTTTAGACCAAGTGTTATCTCCAGCAATCGGCAGGGTTTTCTCGTTTGTCCCACACATTTCCAGATGTAAATCCAACTTTATCTCTTTTCATTCCCTCCAAAAGAGCTTCCTGTCGACCCAAAACACAAAAACTTGGTCAAAGGTATATATAGTAATGTTATGAGTTGATAAATTTATCAATAGATTAAGAAACTGTATATAAACTTTGTTCCTGCAAAAAGCCTTAATATAAGAGACATCTCATTTGGTAAAGATGTTTCAATATTTCTATGAAGTCTCTTTGCACACTAGTAACACAAACATTTCACCAAAAAGTATACAATTTATAGTATCCATTGGGAAGGGCTGGCTGAACTGGGGCAGTTGTGAAAATTTATGCCTTGAAGCACAATATTGTATCAGGGCTGGCCAGCATAAACGCCACTGGCCAAAAAATTTATGAGACTGGCTACCAGTGAGCCTAATCTACAGTACTGCTCTGCCATCCAATCAAATTGGACTGAACACAAGATTACATGCATACCAAAAATAAACCCTTTCTGAAAGGGCCCCGAGCACATTGAATTTTAATCTAAAATTTTTCAGTAAATAAAAGAACCAAAACACCAAGATTTGAAGTATTTTATATGTTCCCATCCTGGCTAATAACATAAATATCGCTTCTAAATGCTCAAGGTAGGTTCAATGCCCTTATTCTTAGTTTTTAATTCTTAGATGGAGTTAAAAACATGTGCCGTTGTTTATCTAAATTCCTTTTAGTTTTTTCTCTCTATGGGGGCATCCTAGAATTGATTTGGCACCAGTCACTAAATGTCCAATGGACATTAAGGGGGCCAACAAAGGGGTGCTCAGATGTTGCTTGGCCCACATATATTTGCCTTTTATCGCATCTCTTTCTCAGGCTTTGAAGCACACCCAGGTGAAAAAGTAGGAGAAAAGTAGGAACAAAATTCTTTTAAAAGTAGGATTTGAGGGGAAAAGTAGGAGAAAAGTAGGACAACTGAGGGCTTATAAGAAGGAATAAGAATGCAGCCTTTGGTACAGATCTTTGAAGAAGTACTGATGAACTGCTTCTAGTCTGCTTGTGACTCGTTTCACTGCTGGTATAAGTGTGAGCCATCTGGATTGGACATGCCAGATGAACATTATTTTGTTCGTCAAGAAATCTTCCTTGCGACATGTGGTCCAGGCTTTAACCCTGAAAACCTGCAAGGCTTACTCCCTAATTCTGCATGATACAACCTTGCACATTTTGTTGGAATTGCAGCATATAAAAAGTAGGAAATAGTAGGAATTTCAAGACAAAAGTAGGAATACTAGGAGAAGGGTCGAAAAAGTAGGAAATAGGAAAAGTAGGATCATTTGAAAGCCTGTTTTCTTAGTAGTGTAAGATTTCTCTGTTGTGTTTTCATCTGACAAAATGTTGCTGTCAAAATTTTTAGTTTTTAAGCAATTATTATTAATAGCTTTGCTAATTTTTTTACAGCTCCAGTT
This sequence comes from Hydrozoanthus tunicans, assembly GCA_026413305.1. NCBI lineage: Eukaryota > Metazoa > Cnidaria > Anthozoa > Zoantharia > Hydrozoanthidae > Hydrozoanthus > Hydrozoanthus tunicans. The sequence goes on from JAOBAT010089661.1 coordinate 6,765, forward strand.
TATCAATCGTTGTCAAAAATAATCATGAAAGTAAACATGATGAGATGAGACATGTCTGTTTCATTAGCATGTTTTAAAAAATTTAAGCTTGGACAAAAAATATCGTGAGAAACTGATTACATGTATTCCCAGATGCTTCGTAGCATAGTTGATCTCTAATGCCCTTCACCGCTATCGCAAATCACTTTTCCCAATAGTTTCTGTCGATTGTTGGCACTTTGACAATTGTCTGTTGCCTCAATCTAAGACTGCGTTGCCTAACACCAAAACCCCTTTGTAGGCCCCGGGGGGGGGGAGGGGGGAAGGGAATTAATTGGTTACCAGTGGATCATTGTTGAGTGTTGAGGAAAAATGCTTTAAAATAGTGGAATTGATATACAAACTTATTGAAAGAATTGAATCAGTATGCTTAAAAGTCGAATCAATGTAATTATTAATACATCATCAAGTTCAACCGCCGCCTGGTTAGCCTAGTTGGTAAGGTGCCAGTCTTTCATGCGGGAGGCCCGGGTTTGATTCCTGGTGCTGGACCTTCACTCAGGGTCTTAAAACAATTGAGGAGAAGGTGCTGCCTTTAATTTGCCCTAACATCTGCAAATGGTTAGACCTTCATGTCTTCTCGGATATGGAAGTTAAACCGTAGGCCCAGTCTCTTGATTTCCTATCGAGGGACTTAAAAGAACCCACAACACTTGTCGACAAAGAGTAAGATGATCCCGGTGTTGTGGTCTATCTCTTCTACTAACTAAGGGCAACTCTCATGAAAATAGTTGTGAGCCGTGTAGAGCAGACTGTCTAAGACCCTCAATACCAGAGTCAACTGTAAACTATTGTTAAGTACCTATGGAAAGGCGCTATATAAATGCTAATTATTATATTATTATTAATTAAGAGTGTTGGTTCAGGTATATGTCAAAGTCAAAAGTTTTGGTAATTGTAATAAACATTGGTTCAGGATTTGCATACTGCTTAAAAATGAAATCATACATCTAAAAAAGGCCAAGACAATAGTGGATATTTAGAAATGAGGGGGGGGGGAGGGGGGTGGATAAGCCCTTACTGTCCAATGGGCATTAAAGGATACCAAATCAATTTTAGGATGCCACCTGGTGTGCGGGAGGCCAAGATTCAGTTCCTGGTGCCAAACTTTCACTCAAGGTCCTACAATAACTGAGGAAAGAAGGTGCTGCCTTTGCTTTAACATCTGCAAACGGTTACATCTTCGCGTTTTCTCGGATAAAGATGTTAAACCATCTAGGCACTCAGAGTCCAATAATTAGGTTTTAAAAACCTGTTGGGTTCTTCGACTACCTATGAGTAGTGAAGCTAGATGAAAAAAGACAAGCTTTGCTCTCTGTCTTGGTTCAATGTTATAAATACACACAACAATTATGGTTATTGTAAAACTGGGCTAAACCATACCCTAACACCTTCAGATTGTGTTGCTTTCCATACAATACAGTTTGTCATATCCTGTCGGTATGCTGCACAGTCCTTGAACATGCCATAAATGTAATAGTGGTGGAATTGATTACTTGAAGCTAATAGGAAGTTAAACCAAGAAAAGTTACCGATAACAACTGCAAATTTAAAACATGACATTAATGCAACAACTTTTTTTTTTAAATATTCAGGTTGCGTCTCTTAAGCATAAAAGTTTTAAAAATATTTGTTTTTATTTTTGAAATGAAAGATCCATGGAAATCTTATGTTTTAAAACAGCAGTTTTAGAATTGTTAAGAGTTTAACACTTGACCATGGGTAATTAACTAGGGGATGGTTTTGCACCATTATTTAGATTTTGGTCTGGTTTTTAATTTAAACAATTTGACTTAAACTTGTATGTAACGCTTTCCCCTTCCACCTGGAGCAGTATCGACATTGACTGGTACATTAATTAAATTTTTATATAAATATTAAATTGTATGGAATCCGGAATCGAGGAGACTTCAATATTGTCCATTAGATCGAATATTCGAACTTTCATCTAGACTATCAAATATTTTTGAAAGAAATAATCACTAAAGGATCTGGAATACTTACATGCGCAGAAGCGCCATTTGTAAAAGAAATCAAGGCAGTTTGGAACCTGCACGTGGGAATGAAAAAAAAAGGTGAAATGATGTCACGACTGTTGAAACTGGGCGGAAGTTTTCAAACTCGCACTTCTCATCGGCTTGTTTTCATCAACTCCTCAATAGACGAAATGTACCTCTGTGCTTTTTTCCACGAGGGAAGTTTTGTTATCTTTTCCTGTTTCAAAAATTTCAGTCATCTTTTTAGCTATTATTTAATTTTCTTGGTCGGTACATAACTCAACAGTGTTTTTGACTATTTTCCTGTGCAGCCAAGCCTCCAAACAATGACGTCATTTTTTCTGATCGGATCGGCCTGGAAGCTAGAGCTGCGCTAAAAAAAAAAGAGCTGCGCATCGAACAAACGAGTGAAGCAGTGTGTGGCGGTGTTAAGATTTCTTGCCTGTGAAAGAAAAATGGCTGGTCCGAAGCAGTCACACATTGAATTACAGGTTGAGGGACTATCACAGCTTAAAACTGCTTTGGAAGAGCACAAAGGGAAGGTAATCTTTATGCTTTTCACCGGAGCAATTGACGATTCAGGCGATAGTTGGTGCCCCGACTGTAAAAAAGGTAATTGAACAATTTCGTCTAAGGTCTCGGAAACTCCCCAAAAGAAAGATCATCCTGCTACATTAATTTAAACTAATATTAGATTTTTAACTGTTTTCACACAAGCAACATTTTGTTCTGGGTATCTAACAATGCCCGCTTAGTGATTTCTGCCTCTTTCCGGTTGAGTGACTACACCCAAAAATTCTCTTTTATTTTTATTTTTAAATGCTGAAGTATATTTTGATTGTTTTACATGTGAATGTAATATCATTATATTTCGTTTTAAAAAACATATAGATTGATATCATGTTTCAAGACGATGCAATAACTTAGTATTTTCGTTTACCAGGAAAAATATCCCTCGATCGACATGATATTTAATATATTGGAGAATTTTCTTGTTCCAGTTGATTGTTGTGACGTTCAGTTCATTTACTCAAACAATGTTTAAATGCAGGGGACTGATGTTAGATTATTTTTTCCTGTACTGGGCTTTGAGTCACTATCTGAGGGATATTTTCTTTTTAAACTCTCTTTTAGAATATTTCAGACATTTGAAAGATTTTTTTGGCCTTTTTTTTTCTTTTACTCAGTTTTAGACTAGACATTTGCTTTTTACTTGAATGCAACCTTCTTAGTCATCCAAAGAAACCTGTGTTAAATTTATGATAAAATGTTATGCATCACAGATGCTTCAGTCGAAGTTTTGGAACTTTAACTTATGGTGATCAATATGCATGTTGGTTTATTATGCGAGTGATATGACAAGGTGCTTTATTGGCTTAATATGGGCGCAATTAATTAAAGAGTTGAAATCAATCATTATCTGAATACTATTTATTTGTAATTTTATTAATAAAGTTTGATTTTATGATTTAGATGGCTATAATTGACACCTACTCATGGAGCTACTGAAACATTTTTTTTCTTCAACAGCTGATCCAGTTGTTGAGAAGGGACTTGATAAGGCTCCAGAAGACTCTGTCTTTATAATTGTGGTGGTTGGTGACAGACCAACGTATGTGATACAAAGTTTTGTATTCTTTCTAATTGTTTTATTTAATATGATTTACTCATAACGAAGTTTTGAGATTTCAAATGTTGGAATTTGTAAATGATAGGAATTCTAAATGATGAAAATAATAATAGTAATGATAGTAATAATAATAATGATTATGATGTTTATATTAGCATTTATAAGCACTTAACAATGATTTACAGTTGACTCTGGTATTGAGGGTCTTAGATTGTCAGTTAGTAGAAGAGACAGACCACAACACTGGGATCACCTTACTTTTTGTTGACAAGTGTTGTTGGTTCTTTTAAGTCCCCCAATAGGAGATCGAGAGACTGGGCCTATGGTTTAACATCCTTATCTGAGAAGATGTTAGGGCAAAGGAAGCCACCTTCTCCTCAATTATTTTAAGACCATGAGTGAAGTTCTGGCACTGGGAATCTAACGTAGGCCTCCCACCTTAAAGACTGGCGCCTTACCAACAAGGCTAACCAGGTGGCAAAAAAGTCATTGATCTTGTCAACCACAGGGACTGTGGAGCTATAGGTGTTCAGCTCCACCAATGATTTTAGTGAAGGAAACTAACAGAAACTGATGATTAAAAATTCGACAAATTTTTGTTTGGATTGATAGAAATAAACACAGTTCCGGCGATCTGAAAAGTTAGAAGATTCAAAATTTTTTGGTAGAGCATGCCCCTGGATCCCCCCCCCCCCCCCTCCAGGAAAGCTAACATGTTTAGCACTCGATTATATTAGTGGTGTAAGCTTAGCCCCAGTAATCCAAAATATAGTTCGCTGTCCCTGAACCAGCAAATGGAGCCTAGGACTCTTGAGCTAAATCAATTAGAAAATAAGAACAAGTTGAAGGAAACTGTATATGAATTATAATACAGATCTTGTGTCCTAAGTAACTTATGAAGTGATTTCAGTTAATGGATAGGTTCTCCCAATCCATTTTCAAACCAGATCTTTAAAAGCAAATGAACCTCTGTCCTTTTTTTGTCTCTCTCTCTATATATATAAATTATATATGTAAAGCTCGACCATTATTTTCTTTCAGCAGGAAAAGGGTAAAACGAAACCCCTTCGAGGTATATATGTGTCATTAATTGCCTAAAACTTTGAGAGCTAGATGAGCCTGTAATCTTATTTCAAATACTTATCTTTCCTTCCTGTTCTTTCAAATGGTTTTACTGACAGGTGGAAGAATCCAGATAATGAGTTCAGGAAAAGCGAGTTTAAGTTAACAGGAATTCCAACTTTAATCCAGTACTCCAGTGTAAGTAACTATAACTCGAAACTTTTTTCTCTGAAGCCTTTATTTTATTTAATTTTATCTACAAACATGCTGTCATGTTTTAAGTTGATAACAGAACCTTCGTCTTAGAGTTTGTTACACTAGATTTTGTTTTCTTGTCATCAAGCTATGCGAGCATTTTATTAAGCATTCTGTGGCAAAAAAAAGGCTTTAGAAGCATAGGAGGTATATTGCTATGAGTGGCATTGTTGATCTTTAACATGGCAACCAATTATTGCTCACGGCAACCAGTTGCTACTTGTCACAAACAAAAAACGGTTAAGTACATGAATTAAATTTCTGCAGGAAGTTTGGAGAACTGTTCAAATGGTGTTTCGAATATTAGTTAATATAACCTCAATTGATGCAGCCTTACCCTGGCTTTAATTCCTTCATTATTTCCCAACATGCTCTGAGGAAGGGCTAATTGATGAAGGAAGGGCTGAAATTGTCAGCATTTGAAAACCTTACATGGTAGTTAATTTACTGTTAACTTAGTGATCACCTAAATGTGATTGATTTTTGAGAAAAATTATTCAGTCTCTAATATTATTTTCAGAAAAGCAGTGAGTGTAAAACCACTTGACCGTTATGTATTTTAATTTAATACTAGAATTTTGAGTTCTATGGTTTCGGTTTTCATGATTACAAAAATATCAACCCCTTAATTTATGCACTGCATTTCAACAGAGAATGTTTATCTTTTCTAGGTAACTGCATGCTTTATCCATTTTGCTATCCAATGTTATTATTATTTCAGAATAATTTGATTTTTGATGATAAAATGATTTTCATTTCTAGATCTTCAAGATCTAAGGGGCCAATCATACTAAATTTGAAAAGCCTTCGCTTAATTGAAAATTGTTTGTTCCATCAAAATTACTGCTCTCTTGCCGCTTTCAAGACTTTTTCTAAAGATCTTCAGTCAGTTTCAAGATCTTGTTTTCATAGCATCCTCAGAAAAGCTGGTTGAATGTACATGTGTAATATATACTTATTTTAAAACAAATTAGTACTTAAAGTTGAACTGCCAATCGAAGTACAAGGCTAAATGAAGTTTCTTCTCTTGCAGGCCAAAAGGTTGGAGCCAGATCAGTGCTCTAATTCAGACCTGGTTGACATGTTCTTTGAAGAATGAACAATCCAATAATTTGTGGCTTCATGTCTGCAGCCATTTGGTTTTAAATCCTGTGTTCCAAATAAACAACATAGCCTTTGGGAAAGATAGATCACTTTTGAATTTATTCAATGTTGCTAAGAAATTTACCAAGTGAAAAAATTCCACTAAGTTTCCTTAGAATGTACTATAGCATGAGCTTCAGTTGAATATTTTACTTATTAATTTGAGCAATAATATGCCTAAAATAATAAGGTGATTGGTGTCAAAAGGTTTAAAACTCTTCCCTATTTTAAAAGTAAACCCTCCAGAATCAAGTCAATATTCTGAGCTCCCTAGCAACAGTAGTCCCATGTAGCAAAATAAGAGTATGAGTGTCGATTGAATGATTTGAAAATCAATTTTTTTGTATTTTTAAATAAAGGGTTAGCTTTTTTTGTGTGCTCCAAGTTTTTTGTACTTTTACCGTTTTCATGAATTTTAAATTAATTCACATGATTTCTTATAGTTGTAGTTTGAATTTCAGATTAATGATTAAAACTAATTCTTCTTTTAAACACTTTGGAGATTTTTTTTTCATTTCTTTAACTTGTTAGTACTTCCTAATAGAACAAGTTTCTTGGTTATTCTTTGATTAAAGTTGCGAAAATTGAAGGAGCTAATCATCCACTCACTAGCTTGGCCTGAGATAAGGGTTACTTTAGACAATTAATCCTCAATTAGGTATAAGGTTTTTGTTACTTTATCTAATTAATCAAACACAAATAAATAATTAAAGAGGTACAGACTGTATAATCTTTGTCCAATTAACATTTGGGTCAGGTGTCTTTCATAGTCATCATGCTTTGTTTGAAACTCAAATTTCTTTCATCTAAAACATTTACCATTTATAAAACACTGACTGTATAATCTTTGTCCAATTAATATTTGGGTCAGGTGTCTTTCATAGTCATCATGCTTTGTTTGAAATTCAATTTTTTTTTCATCTAAAACATTTACCATTTATAAAGCACTGTTCTGCTTGGTAACAGGTAATTTCGCTCTGTGCTTGTTTTCCTCAGTTCCCAATTCATAGCATGGTCAGTGATTTCTTTAAAGAAAAAGTTAATTTGTCCCAAGCTATAACCACTGTATGCCACTTCGGGGTTCCAAAAAAAAAACCTTAAAAAAATACCAAGGGATGAAATTTTTCCACCCTAAAAATACCTCTTGGTTCTAAATTACAGCTGAAAATTTTTGGTGATATTCAAGTTGCCCCTCCCCCCTCACCTTTTTCAACCCCTAAAATATACTGGACTGGCAATTTTAACCTCTAAAAACCGACAGTCGTACCTACCAACCCAATACAGGAAGTGTACCCCTCCCAGGGTGTGAATGAAAAGGATCAGATTTGAAAGTGATTTTCAGAGGTTCCACTTGCACAATTTTTGTGAAGATTTGTTTCATTTTGGTCGTATTGTGAGATTGAGTGATTTTTATCCATGTCTGATATTTTCATTTTCAACACAGGTAGTCCAGGCTGACATATATTACATGAGATACTATTTATTTTATAGTTTAATTAAATATTTCCATTTTGCTTCAAAATTTTCTACAGGCATGTCAGAAGGCGACCCCCCCCCCTCTCTCAACAATTTCTTCTTATTCACTCTTTCCATGAAAGAATAATGCTGACTGTGCCTCTATGCTATGCTCCGTTCTACTTGAACTTGAATTTGAACTTTATTTATGCCACTTAACATTTTAAACAAATACATACAAAATCACTTTTGGTAATATGAATGGCAAGAAAGCCCATTAGAAACTACAAGAGCTTATTCAACTATGGGCATTCTCAACTATGTTTTAGTATCAAAGTAATGTCATGACATACCCTAATGACTAAGTTATAGTTATATAAAAAAGAAGAAAAAAAGGAAGAAAATGCACACAAAAAACAACAAAAGTAGCTCGTGAACAAAAAAGTTACTAGGAAAAAATATTAAGAAAGTAGATATCCTTTAAGCTTTTCACAAAATGATTCAAAACTGGTTGCGTTATGAATATTAAGAGGAAGAGAATTAAAACATTTTGGGCCTTGAAAGCGTATCGAGAATTTTCGAACGTTTGTTCGATATGGAAAGGTATAAAAAGAGTTTGAGTTTCTAGTTTTAGTATGGATGTATTTGGTTTGTCAAGGGTAAACATTTTTCGAAAATAATTCGGAAGAAAACCTTTGGAGTAAAGATACATGAATTTTCCTACCTCATATTGATAAATGTTTTCAAAATTCAAGATAAGTAAATCTTTAAAAAGATGTTCAGTGTGAGAATAGTATGAAATTTTCAATATTACTTGAATAGCCCTTTTCTGTAGAGTAATAACAGGTTTTAAATTAGAATGATAAATCGAACCCCACACTATTATTGTTCTAGGATTTAATGAGATAAAGGGTATGAAATACCTCAATTTCCTTTGGTTTTCGTGTTTTGTTATAATTTTATGGTGGTTTAATAGGGTATTTTTTTGTGATGGAGGCCGCGGCCGGCTTGTTTTCTTTTTTTTTCTTTTCCCTGCTCCGTTTGCAGTAGCCTGGGCTACCTGTGATTTCAAATGGTGATTTTGCCCGGGGCCTGGGTCCCAGGGTCAGCGGTCTTTCCTAGCAATGCTTACTGGAAAGTTAGGCAAGTTCCAAAAGTACCTGTGGGGTTTCTTTAAAATTTCTCCAGAGAAATTGCAGTGAGAAATTGAGTTGATTGCGGACACTTTTCTTCGTGCTTTATGTTGACAAATGGCTGATTCTCTTCGCCGAAGTCCACGGAGACGCGATCGAAATAGCTCCGAAAGCAAAGAACTTAATTCTGTTACTGCAGAAACTCAGACCAACATCGATAACTATCGCGAGTGGACGGTTGTGAAACTAAAGCAAGAGTTGAAATCTCGAGGTATTTCAACACAGGGGCTAAAAGCAGACCTGGTACGACTTCCAGTTGATTAGTTGATCTATCCTTGCTTTCATTTTAGGTTTCTTTTAAGAGGTCACAGACACGTTAATTGCTTGTAAAAATATCCTGTACGCTATTGCTAATTGATTTGTTTGTTGTATTAAGGTAACGCGACTCTTCGAGTCCGACCGCGAAGATCATCCATCTCAAGAAACACCCCAGAAACAAAACACAAGGTAAAATTCTAGTTTATATGATAATCATAGAGCGGCTCATACTAGATTTTGGTTTATTCCTAAATGTTCCTATATCAGCTGATTTTGTGTCGTAATGTCCCGTGTGTGCCACGTGTATTTTGCAAACTTCAAAATAAACAAAAAGTCTCAGTAAACACTTAGATCACGACTGCAATAAGTTCTCCATTATTATCATAGTTTTAATAGTATCATTTTGCTTCTTAATTTAATACAAGTTATTTTTGTTTGTGTCACATTTTAGAATGTTTCTCACATTTACATTTTTAAATATATTTAGGAATTTCACTGAAGCTTTAAATTCTACAAGAATGAGAAAAGGTGAGAAAGATATTAAACTAAATTCTTTCTTGAGCCAGATGGTCCATTAGGTCGGCTCTTGTCTGTAGATTCTATAGACTGCGTATTGCATGTATCTGCATCTTTGGCTCCCCCTGGACAGGACAATGATCTTTCCACAGGTTAGCCCCCCCAGCATTAACTGGTATGATAATCATTTATACAACTTAAGCAACTGGAACAAGTTGGTTAAAGTGCCTTGCTCAAGGACGCAACACAGTGGCCTGACCGGGGCTCCAGCTCACATCCCTAGGATTTCGAGTCAGATAGAATAACCACTCAGCCACTACACCACCTACAGAAAAAATGTTTTAAAGATAGCTTTTTAATAATAACGATAACAATGATAATGAATATATGACTGTAGATAGAATTGAAGGTACCATTTGTCATGGGAGCTATTGTGGCTAGCAGCCTCAGCAACATCAAGTGCTACTAAAGTACAAAAGACATATATATTTCTCTTGTAATGAACAATGGACAACAATGAATTGGAATGGAAAAGAAATACTTTCCTTACATGGACTAGAACTATTTATTCTATTGATTTGTGGAGCTCTTTGTGATTATGGTAATTAAGAATGTATACAATGGTTATTTAAAAGTGTCAAGGTTTATTATTGTGGTTCAGGCTTCATGGTCAGTTTAATTTTGCTATTTGTACTAAGTATTCTCTAGTCAGTGGAAATATGTTTTGACAACTGGAGCAGAACCTCCACTGCAAATGTTGCAGTGTGTTTGTTGTACTTGATTGACTGTAGTGTTTGCAAAGCCAAAAAATAGGTTCTGAATTAATTTTAGCTGTTAGTTTTAAGTATGGAAGAGTTTAGAAAACTTATTAAATTCGCGTTTGTTGGATATGAGATAATTTATAGCCAACTCGGCACTATGATTTACTATCTCATATCCAACGCGCACTCTTGGAATGAAAATTGTCAAATATTTCTCAACATTCCATGTTTTTCTGCCCAGTTAAAGTCAAAAACAAGAACACAGTTTAAATTATCAAATGTACAGAATTTTTCTCATAATATGAATATGAGTTCACCTGTAGGCACTATTCACATGAATGGATTATCAGTCAGTGATGAGTTGTTCGAATGGAAAAGTGAAGACTAGTGAAACTACTCTAGTTTGATAATTAATATTATTGGAAGAAGCTGTCTTGGTATAGTTAAGTATTACTGTTAACTGAAGCTGTTGTAAATTTTATAAAAAGGATCATTTTGTGAGGGAATCGGTAAGATCTAGAGCAACATGCATTTTTTTCTGCATACAGTAACATGCTTCAAAATTAAATCACAGGAGGATAAGATTACAGTAAGATCAGAAATAAGTGTCATTACACTAAAAATGTTAAAAACATCTTAATAACCTCGTTTTGCTCGGTCAGTCTGGGAGAATATATTTCTCCCGGACAGACCGAGCAAAAC
>JAOBAT010089672.1:0-17774 GCA_026413305.1 Hydrozoanthus tunicans
GCCCTCCATCAGAGATCACCTGTTGTTCAAAGCCTTTTAGCTTGAACTCTGGGTTAACAAAAAACTCAAACAGGTATTTTATACAACTTATGGTTTGCAGTACTTACAAAAAATGCTTAGAATTTATTTCTAATACATATTTTGGTAAAAAGCATCAATCTTGTCGAAGACCGGATTATATATAAAATGTGCAGTAAACTATGAATATTTTTTATATACTGCAGGCTCTAGTTACAACTGAAACTAGCTGTTAAAAAATTTTTCTTGAATAAACTATGCTTAGGAATAAACAAGTTTTTAGCCCTTTTCTTGTGTCATAGCTGTATTGACATGTTCATATAGGCAGTTCCCATCTTCCATTGCATATTGTCTTTATGTGAGTGAAAGTTATAACTAAGCTAAGATGTCAACAAAAAGGAATTATGATCTTACAATCCTCTTCTTAGCAAGCAAGTGCATCTAACAGATTCTTGGGCGAAGCTTTTGCATTGTTTCGGTAAATGTTGAAACTCAAAGTATGGCTAAATACTTTTCCCACCTATCTGTGTACCTAGAGTGTTTTTGGAGGGTAACAGCCTTTAATTTGTTTATGTTGTCAGCGGACACTCCCAATAATTCAGAAGGCATCGGACAGTATTACCAATTGGTTTGAATCCTGGTAAAATCGATACCCCTCTACATGTGCATGTCAAATAATGGGTGTTTTCAGCGGTAATAAGTGTCCTTTCAAAGTGATACTCTGCGGCACCTTCTGTTGAACACGTGGCACCAAGGATCTGTTTGTCCTTGTAGAAGCAAACGAAACGATACGTTAGTTTTTTAATCAACTTGAAATTTTACAAAGGAATTAGAAATACTGCAGATGATCTCCAAAACTATCAAGTAAGTTTGTTTTATCGGTTATTAAAATCGTTACTATGTATCATATTGACGGACTCCTATACCAAATGTCTCAATGGCAGAAAACTTCATTGGTAAGACAACTCAATATACCCTTCATCGATGGTTTATCCTACCTTAGGTTCACCTTTTATAACAAGAACTGCGGTGCTATCCCCAGTTGGAGACATTTAGGAGTCTTCAGTCTTGTAAGTACATTTGCTAAAATCCGCGAGCCCATTTCTCCCTGGCGGTCCGTTTGTACCGTTTTTCCCTGGTGGACCCGGAAGGCCTTGTGGGCCAGCTTGACCCAGGGCGCCTCTTACACCTTGGGGTCCTTGTGGTCCGGGAGGTCCTGGGGGTCCTGGAGGGAGGATATAAAAGTGGCTCTGTGGACGTGTTGGATCAAAATGATTTCAATTTGGTTGGATTGTCAAACTTGTATTAGTAATCCTTTGATCTATATTTAGATTTTGTACTGGCTTATCGGTATTGGCTTTCAAAGGCCTTTTCTAATTGTCTTGCAGTGCAACATTTTAGACTTAGAGAACTTGTAAGGTTCCAAATTTTGTATACTAACTATAGTGTTTGATATTAGGGTAAAATCTGAAATGGATTAAAGAAAGCGAAATTTAGATAATTTGGTACATTAGTATTGTTATGAGCATTCTTAACAGGAACATTGAGTCTAATAGGGTCACAAAAATGTTTACAATTTTCCCAAAAAGATGAAAAATAGTGACCCCGTGTTAAGCAACTTTAATTTTTGAAACTTGTTCTAGAACCCGGCCAACCCTCTCGCCGCGGTCAGTTGCTGGCTTCGCTTGCTATTACATTAGTAGCTTTCTGCAGCTATTATTAATATTATTAATACTAAGATTATTGTTTTTATCATAACTATTAGTAGCTTTTATCATTATTATCGTTTTTATTATCATTATTATTATTATTGATTTTATTCTTATTGATGTTATTATTATTATTATTATTATTATTATTGAGGATATTATTATCATTTTTTTATTATTATTACTAATATTATCATTATTGTGACTGTTTGTCCAGGCTTCCCTACAAAGAGTAATCGGTCGGATATTATCTGTAGCCGATTGCCGCGAAACTAAGCCTTACACACTGAATAAGAATAAAGGAAATACGAACTAATTAAAACTTTGCTAATACTCGTAATAAAATGTCCTAAAAATTTCTAATTCTGAAAGAGCCAAATTCTATCTGTTGGGTTAATCTTTACAATGCGCTAGGACTTTAAAGGAGCACGCAATATGCAGCGAGCTGGTGAGTACTGATCTTCAAACTTGTGATAATACTGATCTGTATCGATCTCCTACTAGCTCCTTCAGTGCGCTAACGTGTTCTTGTGAATAGCCTTCCTATTACTATGATTGTTACTATTATTATTATTATTATTATTATTATTATTATCATTATTATTATTATCATTATTGTTATTATTTTATACAGTAACTTTTTACCTATTGTAAATATTATTTTAATTTTTTATGTTTTTTTTAGAATAGATTTGTCCATAAACAGAGTAGCTGACTATGCATTGTAACTTTGATTAGGATGTGTTCTAACGAGTAAGTCGAAATATTCTATCCCTTTTAGATCAATATTGTAAATGAGTTGTTTTTGATTATGAAATAAAGGCTATCATTTTAAAAAAATATTGTTGTTAATATTATTATTAATATCATTGTTGTTGTTACTATTATTATTAATGTTAAATTTATCATTATGATATGATGCTGCAGATATAACTGTAAGCAAAGATTGTTTATCATTGATTACACGCATACCTTTTAGTGATATCTTGGTGTTGTGATAATATCGGATTTGTTTTACTTTTAACAGTTATTTACCAGCCCGTTTTTCTTAAGACATTGTTGTCTCCGCTGTCTAGGTTGGTACGTCGGTCCGAAATCAGAACACTCCGATTCTGTTACACGCTTTCTTGTATCATTACGTATCGATTTATCTTCGCTTTCATCTCTGTTGTTTTCGAATGCATCATTCACATGTTTTGCGCGAAGTCCGGAAAAACCCATTTCCATTTCGGAGTGATTGACACCGGCTCCATTTGCTTTGTTAAAACTATCTTCTTTCATTGAAAAACTTCCCGTGGCCATACAGGGTCGCATACAGGGTTACAGGCACAAAGTAGCGTGATAGAGTGGTTTGTTTTAGCCGATATAGTATACTCGTACATTACGCAAAAAACCCAAATATTTGTATTATTTGGCATAAAACCTTATACCCTCTCCTATTAATTGAGTCGATGGGACCTAACCAGAGCTGTGTGATGAAGTTTGTATCTCTGCTTTACGATTAATTTCTGTGATTATTTCATGCGTTTTCATTCAAAGAATCATCAGGAGTACAAATCCCTGTCATCGCCACATCTTTGCGTGCTGTCAGACATTTATTAATAGCTGATAGTGTTTCATCAGCTGTTGTTGGAGTTGGTGGGCTTATAGATTATATTCCGGTAAACTCTATATAATTATTCTAGAAAGAACCTTTGTAAGAAACGGGGACGTTTTGATACATATAATTAGTACACGTATCATTCCAGCACAATAACCCTCTGCTTTTGATCACGACGCTCTTAGTTGCCTCCTTTTCTGGAGGAGGGGGAGGGGAGGGAGAGTTGTTGGCACAACCTCTCACCTTTATTTTGTAAGTGTTATATTGGTTGAGATAATACTTTGTAGGATATATGTATGTTAAGTTAGCTCTAGATTGGCATGAAATACAACATTTTTCGGGAGTTCGAAAACCAACGCCAAGCCAGGCTTTTTCTTCTGATAAAAGAGAAATATAAAGCTCAAGGTATCCGGCAGCTGACAGTTACTACTAGTAGTATTATTAACGAAGGTATAGACACAAGACAATGTATACAATCATTGTTGTAGTAAAAAAATCATGTAGTTAAAGCCGATCTAATGCAGCCGCAGGTTTTAAAGTTTACATAGTTTATAGCTAGTTGCAAATTCCGTTTAAAATTCTAAAAAGATATAAACCTCAGCAATTGTCATCGGATTTTCGTTGAAATTGCAACAGAGGTAGAAATATGTAGTTTGGAGAGTAATCAACAAAGGGTAGGGTTGGAAATGTGGATCGAATGATCCTATGCTTTAACCCTATCTTACACGGCGAGGGGGGGGCAGAAAGTGCCAACGCCGATTTCAATTTTGTTTAACTTTGTTTGTATTCATCCAATAGTAGCCTAATCTTTCGGATTTTCCTAAAATTTATTGCAGATTATGATTTTGATAAAATTTAGTGATTAGAGGGCAACTTGTTTCCATTGCAACAGCTTTATTGATAGCCGTTTTTGGTGATTTTTATTACAACATGTTTTCATTAGATTTTTGTTGCTTTTTATGATAATTACGAGATATTTATAAGTATTAACAGTCAGAAACATGCAATTAGTAAACTTATATATTTATTAGTGACTTTTCGTGATTTGTGACGTCACCGTTATTGCGCAATAATATGTCGACAAACTGTATATGTCATATATTTCATCTTTATCAACATCGGAGCTTATAGCTGATTAATGACTTTCTTGATTGTTTGCAACTGTTTTTGATGAGTAAACGTTTATGAGAGCATTTGGAGAATGTGTACATTGAGCTGAAACATACATGTAAAGCACAGTAGTTTTTTTTACCAAAGTGAAGTTTGATTGATGAAGTGGGCTATGTATAAGACAAATTTGAGCATATTTAAGGTTATTACAATCGCTGTTGATTTGCATCTAACACATACACATGCATTTCGAGAATAAAATCAAATTTGCAATTATTTCAAATCATGTAATGAAATTTTGGCAAAACCGCCATTTCGTACAGTTATGACGTCATGGTGACCTAATTATGACTTCCTATGCCAATTAAAATACCTCAACTTAATTGCCTTCTGATTGTCTGCCACTGTGCCAAAGTTGGTTGTGATACGTTAAATAGTGTTGAAGTTATGAGCCGTGGGCACTTTCTGCCCCCCCTCATGACAGAACAACCTCTAAAGGCCCATGTAAGATAGGGCTAACAATGTGATACACATATATTATGAATCCATTTACAATGATTTTGCAAGTGCTGTTAACCAGATGCTAACACAAAAAAAGTATATACGTAAGTGGTGAAATTCGCATTTGAGTTTTGCTTTTTAATGACAAGAAGTTGTTTATTTTAAGAGTTTTTTTGTTTCAGCTCTCTCACGCCCAACCCAGAGATCATGTGATACAGCTGCACACGACCGATGGAGAAGTTAATTTTTTTGACTGAGTTGCAACCCTTGAAAATGTTTCCTTCAATTTGAGTGAAGACGTCCTCGAGATTGCTGAGGCTAAAGGGCGTTTAACAATTAGACTACGAGGTGCACGAAGTTTTCTATGAGTCAATAGTCATCGAAGTGTTACGTAAAGAGTTGACACTTAGATTCGTTGAAAACGACCACAAGTAGTGTATTTGTTTTAGTACAAACTAACTAGTATGCAAACTAAACGTATAATTTTTGTTGACAAGGAGTGTTTATATTAAATTCAGAATACGGAGCATGAAGGATTTGATGTGACGAGTAAGAAAAAAGTCGTTGAAATTTTTCTACCTACATCATAGCGTGCTTGACTTGGGAAGTAGTTTTACAGTACTCGCCCAATGCCTCAGTGGATCGTCACAACTCACTTGGCAATACCGTAGTGAGACAATGGCCGTTTGGCAGGTGTGGTGATTTTGGCTGTAACAATCTAAATGATACAACTACTGAAGAAGATGTTAATGTAATCCTTTTTTGCAGCAGAACAATGAAAAGAGTATGAACTGTCTGCTGAACTTTTAATGTTAATTTCGTTGTGTAATTGATCTACAAGTTGAATTAAATTGATCTATAAGTTGTTTGGAGGTTTTAGCCATCTGTAATAATCATTTGCTTCAGTTTTGTACAGTTCCGTCGCATCCCGAATTACCCAAGGGATCCTTTGATGTTGTTTAGGAACACCTTCAGTTTGGCACTAACGTCAGCTAATTGGCTGCTTGCTGTTCATCGCTAAATAGAGTGAGAGTAGTTGCAATTGCAGCACTCGTAAAAGAAGCGGGAAGTACTTCTTTCAACTACAACCCAAAAACGATTATTATAAATGATCCTTTGGCTTCTACTAAATAGCTCTAAGAACGAAACATTGTGTTGTTTCAGAAAATATCCCACTCCCACCACAGAAGGAATCGGGATCCGTTTCAGTAACACAAAAGTATGGAGCCCTCCATCAGAGATCACCTGTTGTTCAAAGCCTTTTAGCTTGAACTCTGGGTTAACAAAAAACTCAAACAGGTATATCATACAACTTATGGTTTGCAGTACTTACAAACATTGCTGGTAATTTATTTTCTAATACATATCTTGGTAAAAAGCACCAATCTTGTCGAAGACCGGATTATATGCAAAATGTGCAATAAATCATGAATATTTTTTATATACTGCAGGCTCTAGTTACAACTGAAACTAGCTGTTTAAAAGTTTGGCTTGAATAAACTATGCTTAGGAATGAACAAGTTTTTAGCCCTTTTCTTGTGTCATAGTTGTATTGACATGTTCATATAGGCAGTTCTTATCTTCCATTGCATATTGTCTTTATATGAGTGAAAGTTATAACTAAGCTAAGATGTCAACAAAAAGGAATTATGATCTTATAATCCACTTCATATTCTTAACTTTTTTGAATTTAAACTTGCTGCAATTTGTGGTCGTTGTTTTAATGTTGAGAAGGAGGCAATCTGTCCAAATAAACTACACCATCAGATTTTGGTGGAAGTTTACTTGTTACATTCAGCTCGTCTGTATCAATCACGTCAAGTATATGGACAAATCGTTCCAGCCAATCATAAATGTGATAGCTCATAAGCTAGTGCATCTAACAGATTCTTGGGCGAAGCTTTTGCATTGTTTCGATAAATGTTGAAACTCGAAGTATGGTTAAATACCTTTCCCACCTATCTGTGTACCTAGAGTGTTTTTGGGAAGTAGCAGCCTTTAACTGGTTTATGTTGTCAGCGGACACTCCCAGTAATTCAGAAGGCATCGGACGGTATTGCCAATTGGTTTGAATCCTGGTAAAATTGATACTCCTCTACATGTGCATGTCAAATAATGGGTGTTTTCAGCGGTATTGAGTGTCCTGTCAAAGCGATACTCTGCGGCACCTTCTGTTGAACACGTGGCACCAAGGATCTGTTTGTCCTTGTAGAAGCAAACAAAACGATATGTTAGTTTTTTAATCGACTTGAAACTTTATAAAGGAATTAGAACTGCTGAAAGAGATTTCCAAACCATCAAATCAAAGAAAAATTATCAGATACCTCGGTAAGTTTGTTTTATCGATTATTATATGCATTACTATGTAATATTGAAGGATTTCTATACCAGATGTCTCATTGGCTGAAAAATTCATTGGTATAAAAAAATTCAATATACCCTTCATCGATGGTTTATCCTACCTTAGGTTCACCTTTTGTAACAAGAACTTCAGTGCGATCCCCATTTGGAGACGTTGAGGAGTCTTCAGTCTTGTAAGTACATTTGCTAAAATCCGCGAGCCCATTTCTCCCTGGCGGTCCGTTTGTACCGTTTTTCCCTGGTGGACCCGAAAGGCCTTGTGGGCCAGCTTGACCCAGGGCGCCTCTTACACCTTGGGGTCCTTCAGGTCCGGGAGGTCCCGGAGGTCCAAGTGATCCGTTTCTACCAGGCGGTCCCCGAGGTCCTTGTTGTCCAAGCGGTCCTACTTTTCCTTGGGGTCCCGGTGGACCCGTTGGTCCCTTGATGATCTTCGAACCATTTGATAGCTTCGTAAGATTATCCAAATCAACTTTGATTCCCGTGACCTAGAAATGCGGTGTAATAAAAAAACAAATAAACAAGTTGTCCATGATATTGTTTCCCTTAGTTATCGCTACAGTTCAACTGTCTAATGCACCGTATTAACTTAATTCTTTAACTCGTGCTGTTTGCAGAATTCGAAGACGTTTAAAAATGGTCTTAAGCTAGACTGTATTTTATAGTGAGCTAACACTTTAATTGAATTAAATCTCGGCTGCATGGTAGAGAAAAAGGTCTGGTCAAGTGGTGAAACATCGTAGATTGTGAAATCTTTCATCAAGACAGCCCCTTAGTGGAATGATGTTGGTACAAGCAACGACCTTGAGAAACATTTCTTACTATATATCTTTTAAGATAAAGTTTGCAAAAGCAACGTGAAAAAATAAACAGCCGTCCCGTCCCCTTTAGCTCAGTAGATTTTTAGTATGTACATCTACAATTATTAGTTATTAACAGAGTCTTGACAAAGGTGTATTTCCTACGGTCTAGTTTTGAATATACCTTCTCTATGTTACCCAATGCTTTTTTCTATAAGTGAGCCGGAACTTACCCAAGTAAAGAGCTGTTTGTTACCCTCCGAGAGAACCTGAAAAATGGAATTTGAGAGGTATAAATATCCCACTAGATGTAATGATGCCTTATGTTTCTCCTACAGTTTTAAAACTTCCTTAGAATCAAAATAATGATAACGTTTTAAAAAAGTTTCAAAATGTAACAGCTAGAGACTAGGAAAGTTTGTATATTAAGTTTGATCAAACAATTCATAACACAAAAGTCACGGTGTCTTATGGTAGACAGATAGTGCGCTCCCGATGGGCTTATCATATTTTCAGAAGGCAGTTGTCAGTATTTTGGATGAACTTATCTATCCTCAAATTCCAAAGCTAAAAATCCTGTTTACAATAGAACCAGAAAAACATATTCATAAACATGATTCGTTTATCAATGCCCTCAAGAACTACATGAAGAAATAGGAGTAAAGTGGCTATTGCCATAGCAACAAGGGAAAACAACCATAGCTCCTCCAAATTGTAACCGAAAGAATTAATTTTGTTCATAAAACTGCACCATTGTCTGTACAATCATTTGCGACCATATTTGGATTTGATGTTAATTCAAGCAAGAAATAACAAAAATAATAAATTTTCAATTTTTTCCCCAGAATCCTTTGTCTTGTCTTGCCGAAAATTAACTCTGAAAATCAATGGCATCCTTTGTTTTAACAAAATGATTAAGACGATTTTGTTAATTTGCATGGCATTCTTAAGGCAGGGTATAAGAGTTACGAGAAATTGAAAAGAATCCTTATTTACTTTATGCACAGAATGTCACATGAGCCCACGTTTTTCCTCCGATCGATCTTAATCACCATTTTCAAAACAAAGTGTGCCGCCTGGTTCGCAGGCTGTTTCATTTGAAGCTTTATTTGTTTTTTGTTAATACCAAATGCAATGGTTTGGTTCAGTTATGTTACAAAATGATTAAGATGTACCTGCGCAACCTTCTTTAGTTCGCTAACTTCGTTTTTGTTGTCTGTGATCTGGAGGGTAATCAACTCCAACTGAATAGAAGAAGAACAATAAAAATAATATATGCTTACTTACTTCCTTTCGTGACCCTCGAAAGGTGTTTTTTAAGCAGTAAGAACTCTACAGTCAATGAAAAGTTATCACCAAGGCTGTTCACGATCAAGTGTTCAATATTGGTGGGCACAGTTACATTGGAGGGAAGGGGGGAGGGACAGGGAGAATGGCGGTCACACCCAGCCTTTTCTCTTATATTCTTATTATTGGCCCGGCCTCCCCCAGCTACGGCCCGGACTACACGACATAGGCTTTCTATTTGATAAATAAAGTTCATGTGTTATAAACAATAGAAAGGGGCGATCACACCCGGCCCTTTTTCTTATGTTCCTTAAATTTTCGCCTCTCCTCCAGCTACGACACTGATTACGCAACACAGGTTTTCTATTTGTTGAATAAAGTTCATGCGTTATAATCAATAGATGCTTTGCCATCGTAGTTTCAGTATATCATCATGATATGGACTAATTACAGTGCATGTATAACTTTCAAAAGCAGTTATAATACAGTCTTACTTACATTCCACATAGATCTTAAATTTGTAATATTTCCCCAGATTTGTCCAATTTGGTCGTTTATTTCTCTTTCTCCTTCCCGGGACAGCTCAACATTTCCAGAAAATTTTGATGTGCGAGGATCTAAAAATAAAAAAAAGTCTGTGTTCGGAAGAAACAAACAAAACTGTTGGAAAGACACTAGAAATGGTATGGGGAGAAATAAGTTAAAGGAACGAGAGAATTATCAGCACTTTCCTGACGCCTTACACATGAAAACATGTATCACAAGGGTCAGTTTAACACGGTACGGCAGTTTGTTTTTTTTGAGTAAGAAACGATGTTGTTTGTTACTAAATAAGGAAGGCCCATGTACACAGGCATTTTTTTAATAAGAGCAACTTAATAAGAACAACGAGGCTCAGATTGGCCAAAATTTGAGAACCATTTAAGAACAAGCTAGGCTCGGGTCTCGATTGAGACTTTTTTTTGGCTTTTCAAAAAAATGATTCACTAATTTTTTTCTTTTAATCATTGTCTTTGCTTCAAATTAAACACTAACCTGAAAGTTTTTCCTAACAGTTGTTGTAAACATACATACAGCATACTGTATCTTCACAGGAAAATAGGCAAGCAATCCGTTTTCAAATACATGTATCGCAGTACCACACATAGAAATAGTAAAAACAACTGATTAAGACCAATTTGAGGCTCAAATCGCCAAATAATTAAGAACAATGAGCCTCAGTCAAATTAATTGGTTCTTATTTTTAAAAAAGCGTGTAAAGCTTTTAAGTGGACAAAAGCGGAAATAAAAAAGGGACTCGAGAAACCAAAGCATAAAGCTTGCTAGCACAGACACAGTATACGTGCTCATCTCTTATACAATTTGTGATACTATTCCCATAGCTTAACAGACTCTTTCACGTTTTATGCCACATAGGTAACTTTTGTTAGATACAAAGTAGCGAAAACCAATTAAGCTACAAGAAATTACAACGTCTACCATTTTTTATGGTTATAGGCCAAAAACTCGCGATTATACTGCTCCGTGAAATTGCGAAATTTTCAGACATTGAAACTTGCCCTCAAACATATATTTCCGTGTTAGAAAATGGAGATTTGGCATGCTTATACCATTACCATCTTATCACACATGAACCCCGAATTCGGCAAATATCGTAAATAAATTCTAGAGCATTCTTTCAACTAGTAGGGACAAAGTTTTGCTTACTGGTCTACTTAGGACTCGACAAATACCGTGAAAGGTTCTATTGCTTTTCTTATGTGTTCACTATATCTCGACTCCATGCTCAAAGATGAAGTATTGTTTTAGACCTAGGCACAGAGGCGACACTTTAAGCAATGAAATTGAAGTTCAGCATAATACTAGCAACTTTTGTTTTGTAAAGTAGGTATGACAGGTAATTTTTTTAATCAGGCTTTTGAAGGTAAATTGCTTGAGTGACTGTCACGCATTCCCCGTTACTTCATACACAAACTTGAAAGTTACAAACTCAGTCAGCTAATGCCAGCTTAATTCTTCAATCCAGACATAATCTGATACAAATGAAAAACTATAGAGAATTTCTGTTCAAAAATTGTGTTGTCGGTCATTTTTCATTTCTAAAACATGAATAACAGAAATCATTACCACCTTTGTCTCGTGGAGGGATGAGTGGTGATTTATCGCCAATACACCACATCCGTTTGTATAATTTAACGCTACCTGATATCTCAAGCAAAAAAGCCGCAATCCTTGCCTGAAGACATCGACAACGATAACGCGATTAATTAAAACAGCATAATGTAAAAAGTAAACAATAAAAAAACGTTCAGTGTGTTGAGCTCAAGCATGATAGTTGATGGATGCTTTTCAAAATGTTCAAGACACGAGATCTCTTACTGACTGTCAAAAAAACTTTTACTGATACTTAGATATAGAGGAAAATAGAATCATGTTGTTAGGCAACATAAGTGAAATACTGATCTGGCTGTGAGAAAACAGCCAATACTCGTATGATGAGAGCATAAATGACCCATGGGTATGTGTGGAACGTTCTTGCTCTTTGAAATGAAAGAAGAGAACATATTTTCTCATCGGGTTATACTACCTCATGCCAAGCTGATCACAAGTCGCAGATCACCCACGCAACGGAAAAGATACCTGAACTTGCCGTGCAACGAAATAAGAGGGAAAACATATAACATACTGTCGACATCTTTATTTCTTAAGTTAATCGGTTATGCTGAAGTTGGCTGTTCTTTTTACCAGTTTAAAGTACAATTCCGTTTGCGTGATTGCAAACTGACGAGAGAATGAGTTAATTGGCTTGAGTAAGTGCAATGAATTGAAAGTATTCTCAAATTTCTAAATAAAGAGATACGAAAAAGTTTCATCAACCGCAGATTCGCCCTTCATAGTTCAATTTTTGGTTTCCTTAGTAAAGTTCCTGTTTTATTATTCTGTTACAAACACTATCATATATGTAGTCATAATGTTTTCCAGACGACATATAGTTTACAACTGAGATGCTAATTGTATTATAATTGCTTAAACAAGTGTTCTTCACCTATGTTTAAATGTTTTTTGCACATTTTTCGATCGGTTCTAAAGGGATAAATATCAACTCCTTAAGGTCAACTTGATTAAATTGCGCTAGCTTTAGCACTACGGTCTGCTTTGATTAAGGTACATACTAGAGCATTAAACGGTCATCATTTAGCCAGACAATAGTTTATAACGTTCCCCATGCCAAACGAATGCTTTTCTTTAAATTTCAAAACAGAAAAAAAAAGTTGTCCAGCTTTGACTCAAATGCTTCGTTGATTTTAACTTATGTATTTTTTTTTCTTTTTGTGGTCAAAAATGGTAACTAGATTGCAATGGCCTAGCTCCTTAATGCCTTCCTACAAGTACGAGAAAGTTTAATTGCGGCGAGTTAAATGGTTTAGTTGACAAAACACCAACAATAGCTTAAAAGCAAAGAATATCAACACTGGAAAAAAATTTGCTAATTTTTAACTCCAAGGCTTCATTGATTTTGAGTTTTTTTTCTTTTTGCGGACAAAAAAGCAACTAGATTTTAATGGCCTTCTTTATGCCTTCTTCCAAGGAAGTTTGTTTGCGGCGAGTTAAATAGTTGACTAGCCAAAATACCAGTAGGAGTTACAAAGCAAAGAGATAACACATTGTACTTAAGCTGTACGGTTATTAAGTCATTCCAAGTCCTAAAAGCAGGACCAAATCCCGAAGCTTAGAAATTTTTCGTTTAGCTAGTCGATCGAATTCAACAAATGGCGTTCACGGTCACCTTTATCTTTAGATATACAATGCATCATGAAGGTGTCAGATATATATTTCCTTTTGCCTCTCAGCTATTCGCGACACAAGAACTGGTTATCTTTCTTCACTTTTTATGCTTTTGCATTTTTATACATTTCTACAAGCAAAAAGTTCTTTTTCTTAAACCAAACGTTAAGCTTTTGTTACATACAAAAGAATTGAAGAAAACAGGTTAGATGTTAACCCCATTTCACTACCTTATTGGTATAAATTGAATGTATAAATATGGGTAGGACATCAAATGCGTCTAGAGTAATGTCTCTCTGTCTGGAGTGCTAAATTAGTTTACACTCGAGCGTGAAAAAAAAATAAACAAACAGTTTATTTCAGCAACTTGTTCAAACAATGTAATACAAGTAAGGGTGTTCACGAAGGTTAGAAAAGGGCAGATGTGGAAAATTAAAAGGACATTGGTCTAGCTTGTTTTCTCTTGATTGTATTCTTACAAGATCTATTTATTAGATACCTTGTTTTGAAGAGCGTATGCAGCCGCCACTAGCAATTCTTCCAGAGATTATGAGGAAAGTCAGTAACATCAAGGTGCAACTCAACAGGGTATTGAAGACAAGTCCTAGTCGAATTAGTCTCATCTCTGTTTGGGATGGCGAGCTAGCCAAGTCGCTCCACGTTTTTTGTGCAGATCTGAAAAACACCCTTTCACGTGTCAGTTTGCTAGGACCTTTCTCTTGTTTAGATTTGGGAGGAACGACTGAAGTAACATCTTCTCCATTTACGTTGTGGAGCATCAAGTGATCCTCCGAATACACCGGCCCTACTCCTAGACTTAAACTTTTACCAGTCTCTTCAACAGCAGTGCTTTCTTCATTTCTTGGTTTCACTTTTATTGGGGAAACTTTTTTCGATTTGGTTCTGATCGAAAACGACATGGTGTCTGTTTAGTCTTTGCACTGCCTGTATTTCGCTACTTGCTCTTGCTTAGTTTAGTCTGTCGCAAAAGAAACTTGATAATTCGGTTTTGGTTCAAAATTAACCTAATGATCCATATGAGCATTCGTCAATCATTGCATGTTTAACAAAGGCTTAATAGAATTCTTCATTTTTTTTTCTTTTCAAGAACCTGAAAAAAGTTGCAAGATGATGCAAAACTTGTATTTATATTTCAAAAGTGGAAAACAAGATTTGGAAAGAAATTAAAACACATTGAAATGCCATCAAAAAGTAAGTGATTTAAAAACGACGCTTGTTAAAGCTGATTAAAAGAATCTGTTAACACAGTATGTTGATGAAGCAATAACAGTTGTTGGTCTTTAAAGAAATCATTTTAGGGTTTAAATTTTCCTACCCTCCAAAGCCTTTATTAATCAATAGATAAAAAAAACTGATTTGGTATCTTGGACACAATCCAAGCACCAATTAAAAACTTTAATCAGGACTGACTCCTTATGAAGTACCCACTTAGGATGTATCCGGGTATTTTTGAAAACATAGATTATTGCAGTATACGAAAAAAATGCATGCACTTGTAAACGTGGCTTCAGCTATAAGCAAACTCCTTGCCCATCTTAAATATTTCTCTCCGTTCCACTAGAATAACACGTTTGCGTCATCATCCAGATCTAATCCTGAACCACTGTGGTCGCTTTTGTGGTCGCTCTGCTCCACGGCAGTGCCGGCGCAAACGCAACCGTCGCCTGGTTAGCCCAGTTGGTAAGGCTCCAGTCTGTCGTGCGGGAGGCCCGGGTTCCGTTCCCGGTGCCGGACATTCGCTCAGGGTCCTAAGATAGTTGATGAGAAGGTATTGTCTTTGCTTTAGCATTTAAAAACAGTTAGACCTTCGCGTCTTTTCGGATAAGGACATTAAACCGTAGGTCCCGGGTGGCAGACCTCGAAGGGCACCTCGAGTCGTATTCGGCTATGGCCTGTTCACCCGTGACTCTTTGAGTCAAAAATGTTATGAAACAAAACAAAACAGTGCTCGCTCGCTGTTTAAGCCCTTTTATCCTGTATCTGGATATTTTCGAAAAAGGAGACATTTTCTCTGTTTGCACTTACCGTGCATACGTAACGGCATTTTCGGCCTCAAATACGGAGGTTTTTGAAAACGCTCTCGAAACTGTAGATTTTAAGAATAACAACGGAGATTTATCGTATTGGTGTGGACGGTTGAAACGAAGGTTTTCGAATACGATGACGTCAAAGTATCTTTCTTCTTTGTGTGCGATAATCTTTGCAGAGTTCTTCTGTGTTTTCGGACGATGGGTACTGCTCTAGAAGCAATTCACAAATATCAGAACGCTTGGTCAGTATGTCCACAATAATATGTTTCTGCTAATGCAAGATCAGACTTTGTGATCGTGAATATACCTCTACTTCATCATCTGACCACATAAAGGAGTTCGTCTTTCATTTCTTTTCAGTTTTCTTGTCTTTTGAGAAACGTTTTTCAGCTTGACGGCCAAAATTACCGTATTAAGCAAATCAATTGTTACAGACAATGAAATTATCGCGAGCCGTCCTCAATATTAATCTCCTTGCATGTTCACTTAGGCAGCTAGCAACTGTAAAAAAGGCAAGCGCTTACAACAAAACTAAGAAGTGTGTGCAACGTGCGGACTGAACAAGAAGTTAAGACAACAGTCCTTCGGCTAACGTCCAATTACATGCGCGCCTTTATTAACTGCATATCACGTTCAGCGCAACACGAGGGGACTTAACGCCCACCCGCTAGCTACCCAGGGAAACTTTTCAAATTTCAATTGGTATTTTTAGGGTAATTTTAAAACCAAGAGGTATTTCTTAGGATGGCAAATTTTTATCCCATGGTATTTTAAGGGTATTTTTGGAATTCTTCCGAAAAAAAATTCTTCCAAAAAAGATCATCCCTACCCTTTTGGCCCAAAAGTACCCCCGAGTCCGTGTGTTGGTTCAGTGCTGAATTAGCATAGAGTTGATTGGACGCTTTTTTGACGTCATTGAGTTCGAAAACACTCCGTTTTCATCTAACCGCACGGATGCGCTTTCGTTTTTAAAAATCTAGAGTTTGGAAAGTGTATGCAATAGTTTATTTGGGAGCATGAAAATGCTGTTCATTTGTGTGTGAACACTAGGTGAACATAAAGAAACAAACTCCTCGCTTCAACAATATTGGGACACGTTGGGCGAACCTTATAAGCTACACTGGGCCCAAATACAAACTACTTTTTCTTCCTCTATTTCCGAAATTCTTTATGGCACTAACATTCTATAACTAAAGCCTTCGAAAAGAACTTTTAGGTGGGTAAATAAAAAAGACATGCGTTGGTAACCTAAGAAATCCATCGCGGTTTATATTTTAATTTCATTGTCTAACTGTAGAAGGAAGAAGAAAGCCGAACGCTCTTCGTGGAACAGCTTCACTAACCTTTTTCCACTTTTGTTTTAAACGTATATGTCTCATTTTGTACATGTTGCTTTCGCCACGAACACAATAAAGGGAGGTTTGGCCGAAAGGGGAGTTGGTGGTCTTGAATGCAATATTTTTTCTTTCAGTGTGGTAAAAAGCCAAAAAAGCACCTATCGCTTGGGCTAAAAATAGTCTTAAATCCAACAAACGCGAATTAGATAATTGTCTTATCAAATTTAAAGTTTTCCAAACCTATAAGTAGCAGCTATATTTGTTTAGCACCACATTTCAGCGTTGCAACATTATGCATAAACTAGTCAGTTTCCGGATACATATCTTTTTTATGCGAAATATCTCCTATGTGAGTAGTCAGGAGCTTTCCTATTAAAATTATGTTGTTATTATTATTACTATTTTATCGCTAGTATTATTATTATTATCATTTGTATTATCATTAATATTATTATTTGTAAAATTGTTATAATTTTGTTTTTATTATTATTATTATTATTATTATTATCATTATCATTATTTCTTTTTATGAATAAAAGGATGTAATAAACTTAGACTTTTTATTAGATAGTTACTACATTCCTGTAATCCCTTTTTTAAAGCTTGATTGTACTTTATGCCAGCTCACTTCTTGTTAGGCATTGACAAAACATTTGCTGCGCATCCTGAGCTACGTTTACTGGGTGACACAAAATCAAGAGACCGCTTTGTTTGTAAATGGCTAAAGGCCAAGGCCTAAAGCCGCTTTATTACAGTAAAACATAATCTGGTAACAACTCACTTATTAATCAAATTGTATAATCAACTGTCTTAAGTTTAGCCCAGTAAAGATGAGAGCAACAAAGACAAAACATCACGCGGATTTAGGCAAGGGAAGGAGGCGGGGTTTGAATGCTGGCTGTAATTCAAAATGCTGAACTATTAGTGAAGCATGCCGTGAGCCAAGACAGTACTTACATGGTTGGATTATATTACGCAAAGCGCGCTAGAGGGGGATCAAATAAAAAACCATTTCCCCGGCCCAATAAAGCTTGACGTAATGTATACAAAAATAAAAGCAACAACCGTAAGCTGACATAAAATATTTTTTGCTACAAAAATCCATTTTTATAATTAGATTTTACCCATAATGTCAATAAAATTATTGTTTTTAAGATTGTTATTATTATTGCTATTATTATTATTATTATTATTATTATTATTATTATTATTATCAT
>JAOBAT010089683.1:0-17773 GCA_026413305.1 Hydrozoanthus tunicans
CAGGTTTTGAGAAATTGAGCTCTGAAAAAGTTGGGAGGGGTGGGGTAGGGGGTATGTGCCGCCACCCACCACCTCTCACGACAAAATTGGGTTCCTTAAAAATACCATTGTTTTGACTTCTTCCCTAATGAATGTTAATAAAGTTATTGTTGTTGTTTAAAAGCTTTTACTAACACTAACACTACCAAATCTCAAGCAAACTATAAGAAAAGATCTTGAAGTTTTGTTTCTTAAAGATCATAAACTTAGCTTGAATGAACAAGGACAATCAACACCACTCTCTTTCTTACTGACATATAATTTTGTAAATCACTATGTATTCACTGATCTATGCCATTCACTGAAGATGGTTGCATGAGTGCAGCTGAAATATTTGTTAAAAAATAATGTTTAAAAGTCTTCTCATATGTCTCGTCGTAACCAAACTATATAACTGTGTCAACATTTTCTATTACCAAATCTCATTTTGAATCTGGCATATGTGACTTTTTGTGCTGGAAGACAAAACTTTCAGTTTAATTTAGATTTTTTTTCTTTTCTCACTATAGTTTTTTAAGAGAAGGGGATTTTTTATGTTAACATTTTAGCAATAAACACTGACAGTAGGCTCATATGGACAAATATGGTGCAGTTTTGATAATTGTGATTTCAGATTCGAATGACTATCTCGATGTGGAATGAACTGACAAGACTCCACCAGGAAATCAGTGATGAAGGGGTAAAGCTTCCTTACACAACAAAGAAAGCCATCTGGATCCAGAAAATATTTATTTATTAAATAATATGTTAATATTCTGGGGAAAGAATTTTCTGGGAGGGATAGTATCCTGGGAGGAGGGTATCTTTGGGGGAGGGTATCCTATGAGAGAGGGTATCCTGGGAGGGAGGGTATCTTGGGAGGGAGGGTATCTTGGGAGTGAGGGTATCTTGGGAGGATATCCTGGGAGGGAGGGTATCCTGGGAGAGAGGGTATCCTGGGGGGAGGGTATCTTGGGAGGGAGAGTATCTTGGGAGGGAGGGTATCCAGGGGGGAGGGTGTCCTGGAGAGAGGATATCCTGGGAGGGAGGGTATCCCGGGGGGAGGGTCACATGGAAAGAGGGTATCCTTGGAGTAAGGATATCTTGGGAGGGAGGATATCCTGGGAGGGAGGGTATCCTAGGGGGGTACTCCCTCTGTAGGTATGATAGGGGTGCTAGATGTATTTTTAGTTGTTAAAATTGGCAGTTTGGTATTTTGGGGGTTTCCCAAATAAAAAAAAATGAACTTACCAAGGGTGCAAAACAAAACAAAAATTATTTTTCTGCAGTTCTCTTCTGCTTTTTTCAAATTTAAGGTATTTTTTTCACATTTCACAAGCATCACTATCCTTTTTATCCTGACATAACCCCAACCCATTCCCTTAGGCTATAAGAACAACTAACTGTTTTACACATTTTATATTTTTTCCCCCAGCATCATGATGCAGATTATATCTTAAGAAAACTGAAAGATGATAGAGCCTTTCTTTTCGTGGCTACACCTGTTCCGGTGAGAAAGCTTAGTCACAACTTTTCTGTCTGTAGTTTAAACCCTTCGACTTCCTTAAGGTTTTGACTCTGGTACAGGTTAACTTGGTTTCTGGAAACCATATGAAATATTTTTGCTATAAAATTATTAGCTAAGCAAAAGTATTTTTGACCTAAAGTCCCTATCAAGCTTAATTTTTTACTTTTTGGATTAAAACTGTTGTCATCTATGAACACATAATTCAAATAACCAAAGAAAATTTACATGTCTAAGTAAAAAAAAATTTGAATGTAAATTTTGGCAGAGCAGGTCAGGGACTGGTAACCTATGAGGTATGTGGTTTTTGTTTAAAAAATTTCTTTTCTGTTAAAAAATATCATAACATTTTTGTTTCAAACACTTCAAGGGAATAATAATTCATTGATTAAAGTTAGAACAATGTGACTATTGTAGCCAAAATTAAATTTCTTGAGATAAAAAAGATTGTCTCTGCTTCATGCCTCGTGCTCATTATATGCCTCCTGCTACGTCATCGTTGCATGCTTCAAGTCTAAAAAATGTAACAGGAACAGCAAGGAAAGGTTTTATTTTCGAAAGTTACTGGTATTAAAGGGTTCTACTTTTCATCTGTAACTTAAAAAAATATGCTTTATAGAGACTTTAAGATCATTGTACATGTCTTGCTTCTCTAAGTACCTCAATGTTATTGTTATTTTATTGAGTTAAATGTGTCAGTCTGGTTCTTACTAGTCTTAATTAAACCGACTTAGCAGTCAGGAGTTGCTTATTGACTTGGTGGAACTAGAAAAACAACTTAGTTTTTTTTTAATTTTCAGCTACACATTGGCTAATTTTTCAGCTTGCTTGAATTATAGTAGTTTGTCATACTGCTTCTCATTAATTGTATATATGTTGCCTGATCCACATATGAATTCCACGTAAAGACAATCATTTAGTCAATGTAGCACAATAGTAGTTTAGAACTTTAAAAATATTTTGAAACTTGCATATGGATGTCACAGGGATTAGTGGGTGAGTGGTTTGGGTGTTTGACTCAAAAACCTAGCCAGCGCAAGTTTGAGCCTTGGTCAGGCCACTGTGTTGCATCCTTAAGCAGGACACTTTACCCGACTTGTTCCAGTTAAATCAGCTGTATAAATGAGTACCAGTTCTGCTTGAGGCCAATCTACAATGGATAAGTGTCCTGCCTAGAAGAAGGGAAAGACTCTCATCTGCTTCGCCCTAATGAGCCACCTAAGTAGACTCGAGAATGGATTTGGCCAGTTTATATATGAATAGTCTATAACCAATGACTTGTTTATTGTAAATACAGCTGACCTATGGTGTGCGTGAGTCTATTGTTAGTGAAGAAAAAAAGTCAAGTGTTGCAGTTAACAATGAGACAGATTCCATCATAGATGAAACTTATGAGACTCTTCAGGTAAACTGTTGGTTGTGATACAATTTTCAGACACAATCAAAACAAACAGTGACAGTGTTATAAACTCTCTTAACTAGAAATCATACTTTTTCATGCAACAAGCTTAGGAGAATTTTTAATGTTTTGTTGGTAAACCCTCTCAACTAGAACTTACACTTTTTCATGTAGTGTAACCATGTTCTATTTGATAACCTAAATCCAGGGTTATATTATAAACCTTCCAAGCTTTACTGCTGAGTCATTTCCATGGTATCCACAAACAAATAATTATTAGTTTTTTGCCTTTTGAGACTGTTGTGATTAACTTAAAATTGACCAAAATACACCATTATGTCCAAGAAACTATTTTATGTTGCAGCGGCTTAGTGACATCCACAACAGATACGAGAATGTGAAAGCCAGGCTACGTGCTGATGGTGAATCTCTTTTGGGAAGATCTGCTAGAGTTATCTCTGATAACTTGGTGGACTCGTTATCAAAGTTAGTATTTAGCAAATTTTATTTGTTATTGATTACCTCAATCTGTAGTTTCTATAATTTCGGTAATTTCAACATTAACACTTACATTAATTCATAACTGGAAATAGCATGCAACTCAACCCTTATCTTTGCTTCTGTGGACAATAAATAAATATTGATATCAATATTAAATCATTTTGAGATGATGTTTATTATTTTGTTTTGTTCTGGTGACCTTGATTTTTACTTGCAGCTCTGATTCAAATGCAGTGCTGTAGCTAGGGGAGCCCTCCCCCCCCCCATAATTTTGGAGATAATAATATTAATAAATGAGTTTCTCAATTTTGTAGGGAAAGATTGTGAGCTCATGTAGATTAACATTGTAATGCACTCCCTCAGACAGCTCACTCTGCCAATTATGCAAGTTGGACCCCCCCCCCCTTCCCCCTGCTATGGCACTGAAATGGTATTCATTTGATAAAAATTATAATATGTTAAGTGATTGAGAAAAAATTGGTAATTCTACTATTAACCCATTGTTCATCAACTTTAAAAATACAAAATGTATCATTTATTAATTATTGTTTTATAATTTTAATTTTTGAAAACTTGGAGGACTGGATTAGGTCTCAACATTTTTACGTACAGAATAAAAGTATTGCTACATGGTGCAGTGGTGCAGTGGCCCAGGGGTTAGCCCATAGCCTCTAAATCCTAGAGTTGCAAGTTTGACCCCTGGCCAGATCCTTGAGTAAGACAGTTTACCCAACTTGTTCCAGTTGACTCAGCTGTATAAACGAGTACCAGTTCTACTGGGGGCTAACCTGTAATAGATTAGTGTCCTGTCCAGGGGGAGTCAAAAACTTACTTTAATTTCATCTATGTTTACCCCCTCTCCCCCCAATAATTTTATGCCTCCACCACCCATGTGTTGGTTTTTTCTCTTACACCTCGTTTATCCATCTCAATTTGATTTACCTGGTCAAGAACAAACAACAACTGCTTTCAATCTTATACTATCTGTTTTTACCTAATGATGACAACAAAAAATATATAGATAAAGTAAACATTTAAGGTCATTGTTTTGCATTGCGCAGCTCTAATGTGCATATTCGAAACTTTTTTATTTGTACTAAAATTTCTCACTAATGGCTCAATTTTGCCTAATGATTCATGAAGTCACTGACTAGAATCGATTCCATTAATTTGTGTCCAAATTAAGGCATGCTTAACCACACTCGGCCCAGGCTCCTCGCAGAAAATACCGTTTTGATGCTTATTTTTTTTACTATTTTGCCTAATATCTAAAAACTGAAATCGGGGACCCCCTTTTTTCTTTTTCAATTTTGTAACAAAACAACTTTTCCCAACTGGTGTAGAAATTTAAACAAAATCTATCGATAGAAAGTACAGAATTTGGGTCATTGAAATTCTTCTGGTGGGCTATTTTTAGCTATTTTAACTAGGAATGAGGTAAATTTAATGCTGATTAATCATGTCAATTAAAGACAATAGTTGACAAAACTTCTTAAACGTGTAGCTTAGTCGACTGAAAGTTAAGAGAAAGCGATAAGAATATAAGTCACCCTAGTTTACATCAGTGAAAGTTTGTTATTGGCGGCCTGATAAAAACTGCGATAATGGCATTTTTTGACTAAATTGGCATAAAACAACCGTATTTTGACACTCTGTAACTCCAAAATGAAGTTGGTGACCCCCACTTTTTATTCCATTTTAGGAGTCAACATATTCAAAAGAGCAACCTGACAAAGTTTGAAAAAAAATCTATGTGCGGAATTTTTTTCAGGGGAATGACCTTAAACGCACCGACAATTCAATAAAAATGTAAGAAATTGCCCTTCCAGGGAGTTAAGTTCCTGCGTTTCTTTCTTCTAGTGATTTGGAGAAATTTGAAGAGTGGAGAAATCAGCAGGAAAAAGTAAGTAAGTTGGGTTTTGTTTGATTGTGGTATTGTATGTATATGCCCCAGGGCGGAGGGCAGTACTCCATGGTTATAAGGGTAGAGATGAACATTGGAAAAGTCCCCAAAACACCCTAAACAATACCAAGGCATAAAAATTTCAACCATAAAAAATTTCCTCTCGGTTTGAAAATTCCCCCCAAAAAATACCATTTGGAAATTCCCATTGATCATATTAATTTTACTGTGAAAATGAGATTAGTCTCCTGCCTTTCAAATCATGCGACACTCCAAATGTCTAACGAACTTAAAACGTTTTCGCAGCTTAGGCACTAAATAGACATTTTGTCTTCGTAAATTCTCAGCAAAATAACAGATTACAAGTGTCCCTGTTAAAATTCAGTAAAAATGCAAGGTCAAACTTCATTTTTACATATTTTAATTAGTTTGAAGATTACTTTCCTAGCAACTCAGCCAGTCTAACTTGTTAATGTGGCTATGCTTGCAGTGCACACAATCCCTTTACATATATTTCATGTGGCTACGCTTGCAGTGCACACAATCCCTTTACATATATTTCATGTGGCTACACTTGTAGCCTTTCTACAATCCCCAGCTATTCTTGCAGCGCCTACAATCCCTTTACATCTATTTCATATGGCTACGCTTGCAGTGCTCACAATCCCTTAACATATATTTCATGTGGCTACACTTGTAGCCCCCCTACAATCCCCAGCTATTCTTGCAGCACTCACAATACCTTTACATATTTTTCATTCGGTTTACAATCTATAGAAAGTTCAGGAGCGAAAATCTGCTGCATTGTTGCAACTCAAAGAACCAAAGCGCCGGGGTTTATCTAGCACAGCAAGTGGACTGGGAACTACAACAACTGAGAGCGAACAGAGTTCAGGCTCTGAGCAGGTAAAGCAGATAAAAAAAATTAAAGTTATTGACGGGGCTTGGCTTAACAACCTTATAATCATATTTTAAAATCCTTTGACTTAAAAGCTAGCTTGTGATGATTTTCCGTGAGAGTTTCCTAAAGAATCCTTTACTATGATAACGAAAATATTTAAATCTAAGGTCACTTTAAAGGAAAATATCCTGGTTTTTCATCAGTGCGCGCACTGATTTTTAGCAGCGTACTGAATTTTTTTCTTTTGGGAAACAATTATCAGAGGGAAAGCAAATTGGTTGGCGGCAGTTTGTCAAAGAATACAGTAAAAAAACACGAGTAATAGATTAATGATAAACCTTGTGTGTTAATTAAGCCCGGTGTCCCTAGCAGATATGGACCCCCCTCCGCGCATTTGGACCCCCAGTATAAATTCTTCAAAGTAACTGTAATATATCTTGAATCTTGCGCTTACAGGAAAAAAATAAATGAAAAACCAGGAAGGTAGTACCAAACAAGTGGATGAATCATGCATATGTTTCAAAAATGTTTGCAGCATAACTTAACTTTTTATTGTCTTTCAGTCTCACCTAAGTATACCGCCTCGCCGTGCCAAATGCAGATTAATCGCCGATTTCAACAATACAATGTAAACTAAGTGCATTGTAATAGCAAGGAACGAAAACATTTTGTTTTCTACAGTGTAAAATACTTATAATTTTGGTAAAGTTTAAAAACACTGTCAAATCTGGTTCTCAAAACTTTGTGCAGTGCGAGTTTATACATCTATCATTCATTATAATGTTTCTCGAACTCTTGCAACGGTTTGTTTTTAACAAAACGTATAGATAATTCAAGTCGGTTTAGCTCACAGCAAAGTTTCGTGAAAATTTTCAGCCAAATTTTTGCTACAGCACACTGAGTATAACTCCCAAGTTTGTATTTCCATCTGTGTTCAATGCGTGTCTATTTCTGCTACACATCGTACAGCAAGACCTACGATATAGACATCGATAGATCGGATAAAAGACGCGTCCATGTCGATCGGGAGTTTAAAAAGTCAAGCACCGAAAGAAGTCTTAGCCAATAAATTTAGTCTAGACAACTTGCCTTTGAGTTTGAATCAACAAAAATAGATCAGAAGTTGAAATTTGGACCGACGAAATTTCAAATTTTGGAGGATCCAAATCCGCTAGCAGACCGGGGGTCCAAATCCGCTGTTACACCGGGCACACTAGGGGATTTTATACGCCGACTACTGCGATAGCAAAATTCGCTGATCGTAGTGACTTGCGTATAAAATCACCCATACCTAGCATGTCAGATACGCCACGGTTTGCAGACGATCATATTTGCTGCGATTTGCGTATAAAATCGCCTAGAGTGTCTCCGGCTTTAGTAGTGTAGATTTACTCCTTAACCGACACAAAAAGTTTTAAACCTAAAAAAATTAGCGCCCTCCCTCACTGAATTTTTTTGAAAATTTGATGATAAACCTGCTTTTGGACATTAACATTTATGACGGTAAATTCCATCATTTTACTACTAGTTAAAAATCTGATGAACAGGCCGCAGTGATCATGTATGCAGCTGCAATCGTGTATATTTTTTTTCACTTGGCTGTTGCGGCCGTGAATTTTGCATATTGGAGCCATCTAATCTCCAAGAAAAAAGTTCTCTTGTGATGGAATCTCTACATTGATCTGAACGAAAATGGTTATTTTTTGAGGCTAGCCGAGAAACGTCGGCAGATCGAAGTAAACTATTCGGCGAAGACAAATCCAGCAAGATGACCAGATCAAGTTAGGCGGTACAAACGGGTCGAAATCCCGAAAACATCGCAAAAAAATCCTTGGCAGAAGAGAGCTTACAAACTTCCCTTTAGCTTTTTGACACTGCGAAATAAATTTCAGTGCAAATAAAAGTTCGAACTCCTAGACAAGTGATCCAAAAGCGAGGCGACAACAGCTGGCTTAGAGCTCGGACCTTAGATGCATGTTAACTACTAAGACGGCAGATGGTTGGCATCTGGGCCGAACAATGGTTTGACCAGTCCCAGCTAGATCGAAGCTGGCGTTTTAATCAGCACTTCCCAAGAACTTGTTATAACCGTTAACCAAATGTATTTTCGATACAGGACGCCTTGTTTTTTTTTCTAGTTTTTTTTTCGCCGATTCATCGTCTTTAAGTTTGGAGGGGAGGGGGTGAAGGCTTATTCAAAATTTGAAGCTCTTGAAGGGGGCTTATTAGAGAGAGGGGCTTATTAGAGAGGGGGCAATAGAGCGTTGACGGTATTTATAGGTTTTCATACACGCGTTTGCAGGAGTCCTCAAGAGCGAAGCGAATGCAAGAATTGAAGAATAAACAATTTTCAAGTGTAGGAAAGGTTTGTAGAAGTTGGTTGGACTTTCAAAATTTTGAAACACTCGAATACGTATACTTAGAATGCAATTGTTAGACAACAGGACCCCTTTATTCAAAAGCCGATTATCACTTTTTTTATCTTTACGTTCTTGTTTCCAACCTCACAGAGAATGATTTGGGCTGTAACTTTGAAAAACTGTAGAACTGTGTGTGTTTTTAATATGAATTTTTGTATCATAACGGCTTTGAAATGTGTTTATGAACATTTTGAGACGAATTTATGACATAGCTGTAATATTTGTGCACCCTCATTGTATGCCGCGTTTGTCATGAGTATGAATCGAAATATCCGCGGGGCCGCGGAGGAATGGGGAGAGGGTTAACGACAGCAAGTTGTGCTGGGTTGTTCAACCTTAATCCTGGGTTATGCCAAACTTCATCTAGCAATTTCTTCTCTAAGAAATATTTGTGGTTCATTTAAAATTCTGTCAAGATTTTCAACGGAAAGTTTTGTCAATTCCGAAATTACAGCTTAAATCACTCACTGTACGATTGGAAATTATAGCGTGGGTTGAAAATTTAACCGCTAGTTAGTGCTAACTGGCCTTTGAACAACGCTAACCGGGCCCTCAAGCACACTTAAAGAAAAGACGTTTGTCTCTATGTGCTCTTGTTTTGTTTTTTTGTTGACCTTCTCATCCTACTTTTCTTACCTGATCTCTGTGGAAAAGTTTACTGTCCTATTTAACTGTTTGAATCTGTCAGGTTTCTCGTAGCATGCGGCATCTTAAACCGAATGCGGCCGAGTTGCCCCAACAGCCGACACCCAAACGCAGCCGCAAGAAATGAAACCAGCTCTCCCAATCACGTGACTCAAGTTGAAGTGGCTTACGTTTCGGTCCAGTGTCAATGTTGTTCCTTGCCTGAATCATATCCGTTTGATTCCACCCAGTAAGACATTGAACACAAGTATACAACAAGAATGTCGTAGTTGTTGAATTTGGACCCCATATTGTGGAGCTTAAGACTAGCGCTTGAACTAACATTGAACACAAGTATACAGCAAGAATGTCGTACTTGTTGAATTTGGACCGCATATTGTGGAGCTTAAGACTAGCGCTTGAACTAACGGCCGGTCATCGGACAATGTCCGGTCTGAATCGAGCATTGTCGAGACAGATCCGTGGATATCGTTCGGTCATTTGCGCTTTAAAAAGAAAATTCAATTTTGACAAATTGACAATCGTGAAGGAAATTATTCATCCTTAACGTGTTCCCGAAAAAGAAAATGATTTTAAACTAGACGGACTTTTGGTTTACAGATCATCTAACTTGCAAAATGCAATCTCTATCGTAACAAGTTGAGATGGATTGAAAACGCGTACGTCCGAGCAAAATCATGTTTGACCAAACAATGTGTCCGGCACCTGCCCGATAGTTCTTTCAAGCTCAAGAAATTTGAGCTTGTACACAAAGCGTACTGTTCGACCGAATTTTGAGGAAAACAACATAGTAAAAATTATTTTAAACTGTGTTTACCACTGCACTGCTTCTCAACTCATTCTGTAGTAGATGTAATAGAGGGACTTTTACTGCAAGGGGTGTTTATTTGGGGCTTGCTAAAAATTGATAAATAAGTGTAAGGAGCAGGTGGGGTTACATGGTAAAAATCAATATGTGACTCTCTCCTGAACACAAGTGATGGGGCTCCGACAGTGAAAATTATTCACAGCTCAAACATAACACATCTTTTACTGAAGACTGATTTTACTTACAGATTTTTAATATCTTTTATTTATCCTGCCTTTTAATATTTTTTATTTATCCTGCTAAAATTTTCAAAACCAAAGTCTTAAAATCTCAACAAAATTACAAACTTCAGTATTTGCTGAAGGTACAGTTTGAGTTTAAAATTTTGGGCTTCAAGCCCAAGGGGGAGGGGGGGCAGGGGTCTGTACTAAAAATTTCATATTTTAAATTTGAGCTTGTACACAAAGCTTAAATGTTAACATACTGTTTGACCGAATTTTGAGGAAAACAACATAGTAAAAATTATTTTAAACTGTGTTTACCACTGCACTGCTTCTCCACTCATTTTGTAGTAGATGTAAGAGGGACTTTTACTGCAAGGGGTGTTTATTTGGGGCTTGCTAAAAATTGATAAATCAGTGTAAGGAGTGGATGGGGTTACATGTGTGACCCTAAACAGGCCCACTGACATGAGAAAACTGATAAAAACTGAGAGGAAACATGAATTAAATAAATTGTATGAAAGAAACTCTTTATTACATTTATTACTATTACAGAATTTTATGTGCTTCTAAGCTATTTCACTTATTTGTTAAGTCTTGCTAAACAATCAAGTTTAATATGCCACTAAACAACTTTTTTGCACTAATTGCATTATTACCTTACCAGAAATATACTTCATTGTAGAAAAAGATATACAGCTGCAATTCTTAATATAGAATTTCCCATGTTTTGCATATGTCTAAATGTACTCTTTTATGCCTGTGTAAATGTCCTTCTTAAACCAAAACTATCATTTCCTAGCTTTTTGACTCAAAGATTGTTTTAGCGAGTTCACTCTTGCTTTGTTTTTCCATTTGGTTGCTAAAAAGATTTACATACCCCACCCTCCCTTTAGCTTTTACAAGAAATTACCTTTAAAAGATTTTTTAACTTAAAACTTAAATTATTTTACAATGGGGCTGTTCCTAGGTGTAAGGTGAGAAAATTATTTTAATAATTTACTTTTACTTTAATTAAAATTAGATTAGGCAGTTACTTTGGCTTGCACTGAGTCAGACTGAGTGTTCAACTTGGGATTCAAAAGTAAATTAGATTGTCTCATCTACAAAATGCTGTTCATCCATATCAAGAATCCCAAGTTGAACACTCAGTGTGAGCCAAAGTATTTGTCTAATTGTCTAATCTAATTATTTTACAATGATACAGTGATATGAAAATGTTGTGAAGAGCTTAAGCAATGAGTAACGCAATTACAAAAACACAAACACAAAATTTTGGCCAAAAGGACATTTTTTTGGGGTTTATGAAAGAATCCAAGATTTTTTTGGGTAGTGGAAAAAAAAGTTTTAGGGTGATTTGTTGTTTTTTTCTTCATCTCAAATCAACAACAAATGCAGAAGTAGACAAATATTTCTGAAAATGTTTGGATTTTTTTGTTTTTCATTTGGTTGCTAAAAAGAAAACTTGCAGTACCCCACAATCATTTTAAAAATGTATACAGTAAGTGGGGCCCCTTTGTTCTTATTGCTCAAGCCCTCTGTTAAATCTAGTGGTCTGGTGCAGGCGGAGCTGATGGAGTTGGTCTTCTCGCGATGTAATCATATGGTGGCGGGTAGTATTGTGCTCCGCATCGTTGCATTTCATATTCTGGCAGCTGTGGTATGGGAGGCGCAGGCTGCGAGTAAGCAAATCCTCGAGCTGCTGTGACTGAGTCATATGCGGCTGGCTCAGGCTGCTGATAAACATAATATTGAGTTCCTTTTGAAGGTGATATTTCAGATACTGGTATGTAGCCTTTTGTATTTCTTGCACAGACTGCAGTATCTGAGTATTGTGTCTTGTATCGAATCCAGCAGCACATAAAAACTATGGTGAATATCACTACTCCAGCTACCATCCTAAAAGGAAAAATTATTAAGTCAGCAATAAAGCTTCACCTTTACTACATAATTATTTTCCCACAACTGCTTTCTTCTATGCTAGCTGGTAATTCTAAAAAACTAATTATTTTAGTTCCATTTGAAAATGAACATACTGCAATTGCTCTAATAAGCCCTCAGGGAACTTGATTATTTTTTTGACTTTCCAGATATATTAAATTTTATACTTTTAAGTGTCAAGTTTGATGTTTATCTTTCCCTGCTTTTTTGTTGGATTACAGCATTACAACAGGATTCTAGAATTTAGAATTCAATAAGTTCATCCATATCTTTTCTTGTCCCTTTTGTCTTGTTTTAAATTTCTGATCTCCTCCCCCCCCCCATATTTATTAAAGTTTTCACCCCCCAACTTTTATTTGGCACCTGAGAGCTAATGGCAACTTAAAATGTTGACATACAAAGGCACTTGTACATACTTTAAGAAAACTTCCAGTTATTTGATTGCTATTGGGGCAGAGAAAATTGTCACTCAAATTGAATTTCTAAAAAGGCAAACACAGAACAAACACATCAAAATGATACCAAAACAGATCTTAAAATTCACTGTTTACATTCCTGTTTTATGGTGAGAAAATCAAATATAAAGTTGATGTCAATCTTTTTTTTAGTTAAATGAGCTAGTAAAATGTTTATGATTTGTTTTTCAATTACACCATGTAAGCTATAAATGAACAAAAAGAAAAGTGCTTATAGCAGTAGATATTTACATAGACACAAATAGCTCAATTAACACAAAAAAAAGACTTGTCAACTTTATTTTTGATTTTTTTTATTGAAATTGTTGTACTTTTTCTTGAAATTTTGGGTAAAACAATTTCCAACCTACCTATGGATACAACCATCCCAAATTCCATTGCCCTGTTTGAGTCTAAGAGAATAGCTGAATAGTTTGTTTTGTGAATTTCCCCTTCTGAGACTTTGCAAAACAAGTCACCATTTCAACAGCTTTCTCAAAACGGTAAATAGCCTTGGATATTTACTGTTTCAGGAACCAATGCGAGCATGCTAATAAGAGCTATTTACTGGTTTTGTATATGCTAATACTTAGTGATACATACCAAATGTACCAGTAACCCGTCAGATAATCACAACACAGGTCTTCGCCACAGCAGTATTCTCCATCATTACACCTGAATGGGGTCACACAGCACACAGTTATATGTTTACTGCGGCCTAATAATAAAATCTATCTAAAACTCTGATAATAAGTCCCACCATGTGTAAGCCCTAGGGGGAGTACTCCAAATAGTTTGAGTGGGGATATGCCATTAGGTTTGTGAAAGTCCTACCATTCACTAGAGTAAATTTTGCAAATGTTGTTATCCTATACCAGGGTACCCATTATAAATCCCATACTGCAAAGTAGTTTCACTAAGTTTTTATTATGTCTTCCATGATTGTTTATCTAGTGCTTGAATCATCTGAAATTCTTAATATATCTTTTCAATCCATTCCAGCCTGTTTATTAACATCAAACTTCTCTTCACACTACAAATACAAAATAAGTACGTCATCTTCTCATGAGAAAATGTGCAGTAAACAAACAAGGTAAATAAATGATTCATTAAATAAACAAGCAGTATAATCCATGACAACCACCAAAGGAGTTAGCAAGTTGATATATAGCTGTATATATATAGTTAGTGACTTGGGAAATTGCCAGACTGGAACTTACATAAAAGTTTCATATTTTCTTGCAAAAAGGACATATCTAGTCAGTTAAGCTGGCAAGCCAGCTGAAGAGGTATTCAATCTATTGATTAATCAATCTTTTTACTTCATTAAAAAAATTTTTTTTTTTAATATTAGAATTAGCTAAACCTTAGTCAAGGCAGACAGTGTGGAGGCAGGAAAGACTAGTAAGTCTTAAGAGTTGTTTTCTTTTATCAAAA
The DNA here is from genome assembly GCA_026413305.1 of Hydrozoanthus tunicans. NCBI lineage: Eukaryota > Metazoa > Cnidaria > Anthozoa > Zoantharia > Hydrozoanthidae > Hydrozoanthus > Hydrozoanthus tunicans. The sequence goes on from JAOBAT010089683.1 coordinate 14,175, forward strand.
GTTAGATAACTGGAAAAAGAGAAAATGCAATTTTTTCAATTACACATCAACAAGCTGCAGAAAAACAATTTTCAGCTCCAAAACGAAAAATTGAATGCTTCTCAATGGTGCTAAAGTTGTTATAAATTAGCTTATTGTTCTTTATTCCACAAGTGATGGGGCTACGACAGTGAAAATTGTTCACAGCTCAAACTGGTATCCAAGTGCCAGAACATATCTTTTACTGAAGACTAATTTTACTTACAGATTTTTAATATCTTTTATTTATCTTTTAATAATTTTTATTTATCCTGCTAGATTTTCAAAATCAAAGTCTTAAAATCTTAACAAAATTACAAACTTCAGTATTTGCTGAAGCATTGAACATTTTCAGAATCTACTTGTAAAGACAAAGAAAACAAATAGTCACTCTGTAGATTCTCAAGCAATGGTTTTAAAATTAAAACATTTTTAATTTTGTTGAAACCATTTTTAGCAAGATTAGGGTTTATATAATATCTATTTAAAAAATAAACAATGGCTTTGTGTGGCATTTTCAAAGAAAATTTACTGAGCCACCAGATAGTAAATTTTTTAGGTAAAAATATTATATAATTCATAATACTATTACTTACCAATTCCTCCGGCATTGATACCCATTTACCTGCAAAAATAAAATGAATAAACATAATAAAAAACACAAACTAATTTGTTTCTAAAACTGAGATGGTTAAAACTTAAGCAAAAATTTAAAAATTGAGTTTTAACTATCAGAGTTTTAAAAACATAGTATATATTCAAGCTCAATTGGAATCCCTGTAACTATATAGAGGACTCTCAAGGATGATGGATAACAAAATTTAGCTTGTGACAAATAACATATTTATTAACAATATTTAATATGATAACAAGATTATGATATAATATAACATAATATAATACAACATAATAAAACAAAATATTATCGATTTCATGGATGAATGACTTGAATTACTTCTTCCTTAAGAAAAAAATTCATGGGAAAAGCAACACTTTGTTAAAAAAAAGTTGACACAAAGTTCTTGAAGATTTTTTTGTTAGTTCTTGGTTTATAAACTTTTCTTTGGCAATTTGTAAGAAAGAAGAAACCCTGTCTACTTTTCACAAAGATCCTTGTCACAACAAAATCAAATGTTTAAATCAAGACGGACACCTCAAGACACTGACACCTCTCTAAAATGGACACTAAATCTTGGTCCCTAACTGTGCATTTACTCTGACAGTCATTTACTTTATTTTATTTTCAAGTTTCTATAAGATGGACACCTTTCTTCGATGGGCAGTTGAAGGTATCTGCCTTAGAGAAGTTCGACTGTTAATAAAAAAGACTTGAAAATTGATTTTAAAAATGATAACACGAAACAGTTGTTTGCAACTATTTATTTTGATAGTTTGGACAACGTACCACAAATCAACTGGATGCTTGAATTCATCTTTGCCCAAATAAATAAATAGATATAGCATTGAAAAAGTATTGCAAGGCCACGAAAGTTAGAGTTACCTTCGAGTTTTTTCCAGTGCAAATGAAATAAAAAGAGATTTTAATTAATACACTGAACCACGTATGTGTTTTAAGCTGAGAAAGGGAAAGTCAAAACTTTTAAAATCAATTTATTTTTTTTGAATAATTTATAAATCCCAAAAAAACTTTGCACGATTAACGCATGGGCAACCTAAAAACATTTTAAAGCAGTCTGGCTAAAATACTATCGTTGTCGTTTTATTTTACAAGTTATAAAAAACAGACTTGCATTGATTAATTCGACCACTTCCGATTCAGTATAGTTGCCTCGATCAAGCCGAACATCAACGAAAATTTCCTGAACAACATCTGCGAACTTGACGAACAATATAAGAATAATTCACTAGTAATGGCCTCTAATTCAAAGCAAACTTAAAATAGTTTATTCCTTGCTCTTTTGCCAACGTTATTATAATTTATTCGTTCCAGAAATTGTCGTTTGCCAGGTGAAAACACAAAACAATCCAATAGGCTCAACAAGCTTTCATTTACTTCTAGTAAGTTTAACAAGTCAAATAAACTTACAAACTCCATGTTCCAAGTAAGGATAACGATCAAAACATCGAAATATCGAGGAAATAGATTTCTCCTGATAAACTTCCAAATATCACCCGCCATCTTTCCATTTACTCAAGCTCCGTTTATTGCTCGGCCCGCTGAGATTTGTGGGTAGTTTTGAGGACAAAGAAGTCTATAAAAGCAAAAGGAAAAGTGAATTTTAAAATAAGCAAACAGGTGAGGTAAAAAAAGAGGGGGGAGAGTTTTAAGTTTGTAACATAAAAATCTGAAATAAAAACAGCTGGAAATAAATTTAAAAAAAGTTGAAGTAAAGAATGTTTGAAGTAGAAAAGAGTCCGAATTGAAAAGAAAAAAGGAGAGAATAAAATGAAAAAATATATATATAGGGACAATAGGAAAAAAATTCGAGATAAGACGAAAAGTCCAAAACTGTAAACTAGATAGCAGACTGTTAAATGGACACCACACGGGAATGACGGGGATTCGTTTGTGATTGTCACAAGTTTTTCACCCAAGGCCAAGGGGGTCGGGGATATTTGTTCTATTGCATCATTGTTGATTGACCCACGGGCCAACCCTCAGGATTTGTCTACTGTCACGCTCCTCGGAGGATCACAGACGAATTTCATTTTCAGTTGTTTCTGTTCTTGCCTTGTGAGTTTTGTTCCGTTTGCATGTGTGACTTTATTTATAATTTGGAAGTATTTGCATTTCGTTACGTATTAAGTGTTCTCAGATTTCTGTTACCAGGCAGGGGTGATTGTTAAATTATTTTTGCCCCATACGCCAAGAAGTATTTGCAGAGTAACCACGCTTTATTGCCGAAACAACGAAACAAACGTAGAGATCAACGTTGCGGTAAGTTAGAGGAAACCATCTGGGGCATAAAACTGATCTAGAACAATTAAGGAATAGAATAACATCACCAATTCTAAATCCCTTAAAACATTTAAACAAGCAATCCGTACTGTCACAAATTAAGATTTCATTGAATGTAATCTTTTCCGTATAACGTCTGTATTAAATAGTAATACTCAAGTTTTGACGAGTGCACTGTGTAGACGATAACGGTAAAGTAAATAATAAAATAGACGTCTTATCTTCTGGAAACAGGTAATTGTGTTTTCAGTTTTATAAAAGGTGGCATAACATAGCAATGCCAATGATAGGTGTGATTTGCACATACCATTATGATCTAAACATCGACATCGTAACTATCAAATATTAAAGCATATATGAAGATGTTAAACCGGAAAAGTGAGATTTGCGAGTGCAACGAAGTCTTTTCAATGGATTCACTTACGTATTTTTCTTCTTTTTTTTGAACGAGAGACAAACCTTGGGGGCACTCGGCCTTGAAAAGTGGGTAGGGGTGCATTGGCTGACCGATAATCAGACGATTGCGCGTTCAATTCCCGTCAGCGACTCAGAATTTTTTCTGAACATTCAACTTGAGAAGCAAACTGGGTTCCGCATGTGGGCTGAGATTTGTCGATCTCAATCTGACTCCGAGGGTTTTTCTCCGGGTTCTCCGGTTTTC
>JAOBAT010089694.1:0-17772 GCA_026413305.1 Hydrozoanthus tunicans
GACTATATCAGATACTAATAGGCCAATCAGAAAGCAAGGACTATATCAGATACTAATAGGCCAATCAGAAAGCAAGGACTATATCAGATACTAATAGGCCAATCAGAAAGCAAGGCTTAAATTAGAAAACTCACATGCGAATCAGAATGCAAGGTATACATTTGAATACTGATAGCTCATTCAGAATGCAAGACCAATCAGATTGCAATAATAAACTAACCATCATACAAGGTTTTCATTATTCTATTGTTAGACTAAACAGGATACAAGATTTACACTGTAATACTTGTAGATCAGTCAGAAAACAAAGTTTTTATTAGAAGAGAAGTTAAGCAATCTGAAAGTAAGGTTGCGTTTACAATGTTAATGTTCACGTGTAATGTTATGTTGTTCTGCAGTCGAGGGTCAGAAACAGTGCTCGGAGAAACAAGTGATCCAGTTGAATTATTTCTTACTGACGAGTGTGACAACAGTCCACTAGGATCGATCGTGCAGAAGTGCACAGTAAGTGTGAATGTCATGGCTTACAAACTCCTAGTTATTGCCCATTCTAGATTTACTGTTTCTTTCTAAAAACAAAACTCTTAATTACGAGAAGCTCCCTATTTTGTTCTTTGTTCTTACCTGTTATTTGAAATACAAAAATTTTCGGGTTATCAACCTTTGGGACACTAAAATTGGTTCGAAATTTTGATCGCCCGAAAAAACTAACTTCCGAAAATTAAAATTTCCAATGGTTTTAAACTTTTCTTAGTTCTAATCTTTGACTTAATTTGTAAGCCTAGTGTGCTCAGGAACTCGTTTTGATAGACTTTAAAGTAGTGCACAATGACAGGTTCCTTGAAGTCGACAAGCTCCTCCTCTGGGTTTTTCTCATCACTATTTTTGCCGTGTTTAGCTATTTGTTGGCTTGATGTTGTTTGTAAACCAGTTAAAAGTCGTCGTTTCTCCGAAATTTAAGGGTAAAATGTCCTAAAGATTTTTGTTCGAAATTTAACGTCCGAAACTTTACGGTCCCAAAACATTTTCGTAATTACAGTACCAGCCATCTTCATGCCAAGTGACAAATAAAGTCTCGACTAACAAACCCCACTTGCTTCTGTCTTTTGCTATCTTCAACACTGTTGTTAAGGTCTTCTTTCATCCCGCTCTATTACGTTATTTCTTGACAGTCTGTCGCCGAGATTTCTTTGGCCGGCTCCTCTTTCTTCTTCCTTCGAGAGTCCATGTCAGTGATGGTCCACATACATCTTGTTCGTTGAGTTAAACTTAACCGAGCCAAGATAAGTGAGAAACGAGCATTAATGGAAATCTGGAAAAAGTCATAAAGAGCTTTCTCGGAATTTCTTTATGTGAAGCAAGAAATTCGTCATACAGTTGTAAGTGGCTACTCATAGGCTCTGTTTCAATATTTAGCTAGTTTACAAGGCTCCTGGTGATGACTGGCAGACGCAAGGTGGGATGGAAGACCCGGATGCCGATAAAGTTGTTGAGGAAGATGATGGAAACACGTTCTTCTACCAGAAGTGGTACGAAACTTTTCTTATCTTAAAGACCAGTAAGGCACGTGATTTTGTTTATATGACACAGGGTTCGTACGGATCGCGGGAAACCTGGAAAGTCATGGAATTTAGCAATGGAATTTTCATTAAGGTCATGGAAAATTGTCAGATATTAGATTGGCAACAACGTGTAGAAAAAAAATAACCAATCCATATAATTGCACAAAACTACACGTCTTTTTGCTGATTAATCAATAATTTCACCGCAGAGATAGACTCGCGGAGACGCAGTGCGGTAAAACCGTGCGAGAGTTAATTATTTTAATTCCTAGAGTTAAACTTGGTAATGCTACTATGTCTCAAAATAAACATCCCTTGTTTAGCTTACATTATGCTACTTTTGATTATTGAGGGAAAAAATAACAATGCTAGAGAAAGGAAAATCGAGAAAAGTTAAGGAAAAGTCACGGAATTTCACTTACTCATATCTTGGAGTTTTAGATGATACAGATTTACACCTTACATATTTTACTCCATAGGCCAAAAATGTTTGAACAGCAGTATAGATCTTACATCTTGGCAGGAAAACTGCTGATTTTGGACAAGGCTTCTAGTTCTAGATTCAGATCTTTTTTTTTTGAAAACGCTGCGTAGTTGATCGAAAAAGATGGTTTTAAGAAGACGTTAGAGCTGTACCCCCTATTTGCTGCTTTTTTGAGGCTGATGAAGTGAACGATTGACTAAGCTCCGCATATAGTGCGTTTCAGTTCAGTTCTTTCCTTTTGTCTTTGGAGAATGGATGTTTTTTTTTTTCGTTTATCCAGTTGAACCAAGTTGAAGAACGAAAGTAATAAAACTCGAAATCAACAGAATCAAAACCCTGTTTTTTGCCTTCCAAGGTACGACCCAGACCATGGACGTTTTGTTGACCCTCCCGAGGAATACGGGAGAGAAAGAGATAGGCCTGCCCGGTACTGTGAAAGCTGTGAACGGTATAGATCCAAAGAAAAGGTAAATAGGGAAGTAGCTACCGAAACATCAAAATTCGTACCCAATGTTTTTAGAACATTTGTAAGTTAGATTTGGACTCAAACAAACTCTACGAACATGAAAACAATTCAATTCAATTCAATTTTATTTTGACTTCGAAAATGTTTACATGGTTGAGATACACCAATGGCCTGCAAATAGTACAGAACTAATCGAGGCAGGTCAGCGGTTACAGTTGGTATACGTTTCTAGCTAGAATAGTTAATCACAAGGCATATTAACCATATTAAGTTATTTGTAGATAGAATGTAACAGTTCTTACTTTTAAGCATTTAAACAGCACTGATAATTTTATAAACGATATGGTACAGAGAAAGAAAAAGAAAACTAACGTGATAGTAATATGTGTAGATTTGTATTTGAATTATAAATGAATTGCGCATGGAGGATTACAAAACACTTTAAATCAGCATGTTTGGCGCTGAAAGAGTTTTGAGATACCCGCCACGACAATGGTTATTACCAGTTCAACTGTATTTCAGGCGGAGAAACCACGTGTTAGCGAGCCATTACCCGAAGATGAGAGCGAAAAGAGCGGTCCTAAAACACTCTACAGGTTCGTTATGAGTAAATATTTTGTAGATGAACTTTTGCTTCGTTGTTTTATTTTTTTACCAAGAATCTTCTCTTCGCCATTTCATTTAAGCTTTATGATTTCACGTGGTCCCTCTAGATCTTTCCATTCCTCTAATAAGTACCTTCGAATTTATGAAATAAAACCGAAAATAGATAATAAATCGGCCTCGATTCCCGGCATTGCCGAGGACTGAATATTTGTGCAGCCTTCTTTTGCCACACCGTGCGTGGACAATCTCCTTAATACTATCCAGGGTACTTAAAATGAATCAAACAGTTGTCCATTATAGTAGGGTTACGATCCGGTGTTTGGTTGGGGTGACAAAGAAGAGCCACCTTGTAAATGTCAAAATATGAAAAATATTCAATCAACAAGTTTAGAAGATAACACGTTTCGTGGATTTTGGCAATCTTGAAGATTAAAAATTAAAGGTTTTGGACAAGTGTTTTGACCAAGTAAACTATTCCGTAGTGACAGTATCTGACATAGGTGTCTCCTTAAAGACATGTGATTTTAAATTAAGCTTTTGTTCCTTTATTGTAGGTCATTTTTTCTGGGCGGCGAGGAATATAGCGTCGGTTGTGACGTGTACCTGGACACTCAGGCTTTTTCATTCGAGTGAGTAAACCGCTTTCAAAGGCTTAAACCGTTTCAGTCACGGCCATTTATCAACATCTAAACTCTCCCTATATAACACATACAAAATGAGTCATTTTATAACGAGAACATAAAGATTGGTAACAAGAAGCACGAGTTGCCTGAATCTAAAGATGGCCGTACAGTAACATAAAAAACTCCATTTTATTTAAGTTAAAACAGTTTTCATCTCCTTAACTAGTTTTATTTGTTGTGTTTTGGGCTGAAAGAGTTAATTGCCGTTTTGTGTTTTTGTGTTTGAGAGGCTTTAACCTATGGGTCTCCCTTCTTGTTTTCAAGTGTAATGTTTGTAAGTAAATGCTTTTTTCTTTCCTCTTTTATTTTGTAGCTTTAAGGCAAAACTCAAGAAACCAACCAAAAGGGAAGACGACGTATGTATCCTAAGAAATCAACTGATAAACACATTTTTTAGCTAGCCTTTCCCTTAAAGCAGGTCTGATGTGTAGTCAAGTCTAACATTTTCATTTCCTTCCCTGGCATCGATGATGATTATGATGACAAAAATCAATATAACAGCGATGATGATAATGATGATAATAATGATGATAGTAATAGTGATATAATAGTACATACCAGCTCTGCTGCGTGCGATTTGATTGGTTTAGAAATAGTAGATGTAAGATAACAGATTATTACACTGAAACAATTAGCGGACGGAAGTAGTCGCTTCGCGTCCATTGTGGATAAAGATATTAAGAAACGTTTACAGGAAATGCCATTCCTCAAACACCAAGAAGGAAACGAAGTTTGGTTTAAAAGTGTTTCAAGGCCAGTAAGCTTTGTTTTTACAATTATTGCTGTAAATTAAGCTGCTCAAACACGAGTTTCGTCACGCTGTGTGTTTCAATTAACAACATTGTTTGTAACAAACTTTTTATTTTTGTCTTGAAAGAAAAATTCTATAGACTAGTTGACTTGCTGGTATATACTAGAACACTTAAGGTCCATATTAAGCTTAATTTTGTAATTTTTGGAATAAAACTCTTGTCATGTGTGAACTCAAAACTAGAATAACCAAAGAAAATTTCCACGTCTAAGTATGCTTTTTGATCACAAAAAGATCGGAATGTAAATTTTGACCGAACAAGCCGGGGACTGGTAACCTGTGACGTAGCAGCAGTGAGTTCTGTGGTTTTTGTTTAAAAAATTTGATTTTTGATTAAAAATTTCATAAAATTTTTATTTAAACAGTTTCAAGGGAATAACTCATTGATTAAGATTATAACAATGTGACTATTGTAGCCAGAATTGAATTTTTTGAGATAAAAAAGATTGTCTCTGCTTCATACCTCGTACTACGTCATATGCCTCCTGCTACGTCATCATTGCACGCTTCAAGTCTAAAGAACGTAACAAGAACGGCGAGAAAAAAATTTATTTTCGAAAATTACTATTATTAAAGGGTTCTACTTTTCACCTGGAACTTTATAGGGACTTTAATCTGTTCAATTTCGATGGATAGTGACTCAATTAGCCGCACAGTAGGTATTCTGCCACTGTCCATTACGTATTGTCAATGGTAACAATGATGGTAATAGTAGTACCGATAATGGTAAAGATAATGATGGTGTGACAGAGACTGTGGTACTGACGGTCTGTGTCAGTAGTATAGTAGGAATGGAATTACCCTTCTTTTTGCGGTGCCAGTGCAGTGCCTGCATTAATTATCTCGCGGATGACGTCATAGCTCATGACGTCTTTTTCCATTCCTACTATACTACTTGTGTCAGAGCGCTCGTCGATAATATTTCTTTTTAATTCATCAGATGACAAAGGATGAAGACACTTACCCCGAATATTATAGAAAGAACACAGAATATATAAAAGGAAGCAACCAAGATGTTCCTGAACCGTTTAGAATAGGTAAGACGTAATGAATCATCAATTAGGCCAAGTAGTATGCACGCTTTAATTGGTGGAAGAACCGCTTGACACGAGAATAAGTAAGACACAGTACATTGGTATTGACCCGATAGAAAAAAATACACGCATGAGTACTACGAAAGAAGTAGAGCTGAGTTCAAAACCCGGCGTAGTTGCTCGATAATTGAGTGGCTTTTTCTAGTGCGCATGCGTGTCCTATATTGGTTATTTTCTTTGTCGTTTATGAAGTAGGAACATACATACAAAAGCATCTTTAGAGTTTCCATGCTGTTTATTTTTGAGTAGGAAAGACGACAAGATTTCTGAAACAAAACTTAATAGTAAATTCCAAAACAAATTCATTTCTTCAATATATTAGCATCAACTAGCAAAACTGAGATATTTTAAAATCAGTTATAGCTTTTACATATCCCTTTGTTGCCCAACTCAAGCATTTGATGTTGTTATATATTTTTTTGCAAATTGTGAAGCGTCTAATCTATCGTTGTCTGTAGGTAAGAAAACTTTAGTTTAGTTCAGTTTAGCGGTTCAAGAACTCATTACTCATCACTTTCTGTCCAAATGTAAAAGGTCGTGTTTCAAAGATCTACACCAACAATAATGGTAAACTTACTGGAAACCCGGAAATATCATTGAAAGTACTCAAGTTCTACAGGTAACTAGATCGTGTAACATTTATATAAAGTACTTATCAACCGATAGCAAGGTCTTACTGGGAGTTCGCAGACCAAGGGTTTAAAGTGCTACTAAAGCGAAATCCTTCAAAATATCTAGAATTAGAGTTTGACCCGTATAATTTCCGCAAAGACACTTGTAACCGGTTTTAAAGATATATTTTGCGGATAATTTTCGAAGTCAAATTGGCTATTTTAGCGCCAGGGCTGCGAAAACGTTTTTAGCTCGTTTGATATGTGTGATGTCATGATTTGTAAGGCAGGAGATGAATCTCAATTTCCCGGTCAAATTCGTATGATCATGGCAAAGTTTGCGTGGCTGGTGGCCCAGTGTTTGAGCAAAAAACTCACTAGTTCGCTGTAAACGTGAGTATAGAGCAGCTTGGAGTCCTTTAAACAATACGTCATAAGTATGTTTTTAGTTTTGTTCGCACTGAATGCACCTTTTTGAATGCTCATTCCACGGACTTAGATTGGTGAGGTAAGCACTTTTATCCATTTACAGTCGAACAGAATACCACATGACTAAGGTCCGAGATTTCACAGTGAAGACTGATTGCTTAAATATAATAAAGTTTTTATTATATGTTTTTTCAATCTAGTCAGAAATTTTAAAAAAAGGAAGCAAAATTCATTAGAGTGATAAACGAGAAAAAAGTTTGTCATGCCTGCGGTTAGTAATGCCAAGATAATCCTCCTCATCGGCGACCAATCAGATTGCAGGATTCTTTCTGATCACGTGTTACCTTTTTTCTCCGCCTTTACTTGACCTGAAACATTTTGTATGAGTTCATAACATCCTCTAAATATTAGCACTTTCTATACCCGAGCTGTGTATAATGAGTGGACGAATTTGTCATCGAGTGTAAAAACACAAAGATAACCCAAAATCGATTTTTCCTGAATACAAAAGACTTGCTTTTATTTTAGAAACATTTTAGCTTTACAATAAACTGCTTTATAGAGCCAGAAGCTGCCTCTAAAGATATTAATTTGGTGTATCAACTGCAGTGCTTTCCGTATTTGTGAGTGGAGATTTGCGAGTGCGTGCTCCTCCATGATACTACAGATCAGTAGGTTTACATCTCCTTGACATGAATTGTATAACACTTCACGAGCTTCCGGAGAATATCTTTGAATATGACTAAATGCTAATGCAGATACGAAGTGACAATAATCTTTTTCCAAGTAGCCAATTAACAAAACTTTTTTCCCTTCAGACCAGAAAATACCTATCGAGGAGTTGAAGCAAGTTACCAAGCAAACTTGAATCTTCTTTATTGGTCCGGAGAAGGTGAGTGCCGCTTGGAGAATTGCTGAAACACGAAACTGATGTGTTTGCACATTGTTAATTATTGTACGTTACAATACTTACAGTTTTTTCTTTGTTGTTTATCTGTCTACAGAAGCAACAGTTTCGGTTGATGATGTTCGGGGGAAATGTAGGGTAGCCTACGCTGAGGATCTTACCGAGACAGTTGAACAGTTTAGCATGGGGGGACCAGACCGATTCTATTTCCTGGAGGTAAATTTTTGGTTTTAAGTTTAATTCTTACTTTTTTTTTCTAAAAACGTGCAACAGACTTAGGTCGCAAATGGAAGCGTTTTTAGCTCTCTTTTGTCTATCTTCAATTTTACCAAGTTAGCCTCTGGTTTTATTTTTTTTAACTAAAGAGCGAGGCTAACCGGACAAATTCGAATGTTGACAAAAGAATATTAAAATCGTTGCCATTTGTGAGAAAGTTCTGTTTAGTTTAGTTGAAAAATAACGAAGAGGGAAGATTTTCGATTACAACAAAGCTGTTTTTAAAACTTCGCTTTGTGTGAGACTCAGTCCACTGCACCAGAATATCTTGTGTTAAAGATGAAATTGGTTTCGTTCCATCGTAACATGAAATCAAGTTCGTTGGATAACATCCACTTTCATCCGTGCCATTCTCAATCTAGACCGAAAGTCCTTAAAATATTATTGATGAATAGGGCTTTTAAATATTTCACGAAAATAGAGCGTTCTTTGGTTATTTTGTTTTGTAAAGCGACATGCATAGTGTAAAAGTGCTGTTGATGTATATCAGTTATTGGTTTTTGTTGTTTAAAACACTTCTTAGGCGTACAACAGCAAAACAAAGAAGGTGGAGGAGCCGCCATATGAAGCCCGTGCTCTCAAATCGAAAGGGAAGGTTCGAATAAATTTTATTTCTTTCCATAATAGTTTATTTTTGTTGATTGAAAATGTATACTTCGAAAAACCTTCTAATTAACAAGAGCAATGACAACAATAAGACTCCAATCTATACGCTCAGCCACTTCTCCCCCCAAAAAAGAATCTAATCTAATCAAATTTCCTATCCTAACCTTCCTTTTAAACTTTCAGGGTTTCACAATTATTTAAAATCTTTGAAAGTCCTTGCTTTGAAATATATTGATAGAAGATATAAAAGGTTGACACGACTACACTGTGTCAAAAGTAAAAGCAGAAGCTCAAATTTTCACCAAAAGCACTTTTCTCGGTTAAGCATTTGCAGCAAATTTCAACTCTGTTTCAAATCAAGTTCATTTCATGTGTGAAGTGGCATCTGATTTGTTTTTGAATCCATAGGGGAAAGGAAAGGGAAAGGGGAAGGGAAAAGCTGCTGTGGACACAGAAAACATCCTTAATATTGAAGAGCAAAACAATGCTCAGTTCAAGAAGTTGCAGACTTTAGACGTGTTTGCAGGATGTGGAGGTAAAGCAACCGTTTATAGATTCTGCTGTTTTGAATTCCTTGCTAATGCCCGGCGTACACGAGTGGAACGTTTCCTGTTTAGGTAGAAAGCTTGGCCAGATGCTCGTGGATCCTTCAATTTTTTGTGAGAATTTCGCCTGGTGAGGCAAATTAGTTTATAATTCTCATAACTGCCTCGCGAGGCACAAAAATCTTGCCGCAACATATGAGCAGAACTGGCTGATTTCTCTGCCTCCCAACGCCGTTTCCTCTTGTGTGCGCTGGGCTTAACTTGGTAAGTTTTAAGTAAAGGACGTGAAATATTTTAGTTTTTCATTTAGAACGTAATTGTTCCGCTTGCAAACCATGAGATGCATCAGGTGTTTTTGGAGTGTCTTGTGTACACAGTAGTGTCTCTTATTGCTTTCTCGGGGTTCGTTAAGGCATTTGAAATTAAAAATCCTTGGGATATTTTTAAGAACCTTGAAAAATCCAGGAAGTCCCAATCAAGCACTGCACTCTATTATTCCAAAGAATCACAAATTTAAACTATATAATCTTGATATAATCTCTCTTTTTACGTTCTTCCAAATTGGTGACTTTCTTTTTTGTTGTGTGTGTATCTATTGTTAAGCTTGAAAAACATTGCAAAAGCAAGGAGGCCTCTTTGTGTTCTGCAAAGTCATTTTCCTCCTTCATTCCTAGGTCTGTCCGAGGGCCTTCATCAGGCATGCGTGGCCGAGTCCCGTTGGGCAATTGAGAAAGAGGAGCCCGCAGCCCAGGCCTATAAGCGCAACAATCAAAAAGCCACAGTGTTCACAGATGACTGTAACACTTTGCTAAAGCTAGCCATGGATGTAAGTGTTTTAATATATTATTATTGCGTTTGAGTATTTCGTTGTTTGGCGTAAAATTGGGTTATCTTTCTTCTTGAGGGGAATTTTAAAATATAGAGGTTAAAATTGTTTACAACCTGTCATCGTATCCATTTTTCAGAAAGAAAGAATGTTTTTGACTCAATTATAGTGAATCTGTAGTTTTATAAGTTGACCTATAGTTTTAATTTTTGAGCTCACCTACAATTTGAATTTTCGAATATAACGACCCAATAAGATCATTATAAATGCTCCAATTAACTTAAATTGAATTGTAAGACTAAATTGCGTTTCTAAATATTAGGTGTTTTGCTCGGCTTGTAATCGCTACTTAGCGGTTTTTAAATTATGATTCTTACGTTTGATTGTTCTTTGATCTTAGGGCGAGAAAACCAACTCCAGGGGACAAAAACTGCCTCAGAAGGGTGAGGTAGAGCTGCTGTGCGGTGGTCCCCCCTGTCAAGGTTTCAGTGGAATGAATAGGTTCAACTCAGGAGAATACTCCAAGTTCAAGGTACTTTGATTTATATCTCGAGAGAGCACTCCAAGCCAAGCTACTTTGATTTTAACTCGGGAAGGTACTCCTAGTTTAAGGTACTTTGATATATATCTCTCGAGAGCACTCCAAGTTAAGGTACTTTGATTTTACCTCGGGAGAGCACTCCTAGTTCAAGGTACTTTGGTTTTCGACTAGGAAGAGTACTCCATGTTTGAGTGCTTTTACTTGTTCCTCAATGCAGAGTACAGATGGATGTAAATAATGATGTCATACCATAGTGTCAATTGTAGTAACTTCAAAATGTCCTCTCTGACTTTTTTTAGCTTCGGAGTAAAGGAAAAGGGCATTGAGAAGTTTGCTTACCACCTGAAGTAAATGATGTGGGCCAACGCGATAATTTCAAGAGCATATTACTTTGAATAGAATTAACAAATAACTGGTTACTTTTTAACTGGATTCAAATGTAGTCTGAAAAACCTGAAAATCCTGCAAGTCTTGAGGGTGTGGACTAAGATGATGCAAACAACTCGAGAAAATCTTGATTTTATATATGACCATCTAAGGATTTTCGGCATTCCCAATAACTTTCAGACTGTGAATATGAACAGGGCAGAAACTCGTTTCCAATAAAAAAAACTCCACTTTGTTTCAACCGCTGCAACAAAAGCCTACTCAGTTAATCCTAACAGTACAAGACGAATAAACTGAAAATAAAGCAATGATTGTTCTTATTTAGAACTCTTTGGTTGCGTCCTACCTGAGCTACTGCGACTACTACAGGCCAAGATTTTTTGTTTTGGAGAACGTGAGGAATTTTGTTTCCTTCAAGAAAAGTATGGTCCTTAAACTGACCCTGAGATGCCTGCTTAGGATGGGCTACCAGGTGAGTAACAAAAATGGCCTTTAGAAGTTAATGTAAAAGTCCTCAAATAGCTCTTCAGGTGCATCCTTTGAATGGACTATTAGGAGGTGTGAAGGTTTCTTCCACCGTTATGTTATTTACAAGCCCCATTTGATGATCGTGATATATTCGTTGGATTTAGTAAAAAAAATTAAATCAATTTCTGGAATTCGACTGAAAAGTTTTGACAACAATCTAATCTGGATGAATGACAACACTCACTTTATTGGAGTTACTTTCAAAGGCTTCGGAAGAACTTATTCAGGAATTTTAGAGTGTGCCTTGCATATTTTATGTTTTGTTTTGCTGAGTTTGCTAGACGTTGCTAGCTAGCGGCAAAAGCGATTAAAAGTAATGGTCCTTACAAAAAGTCCCTATCAAGCTTATTTTTGTAAGTTCCAGATGAAAAGTAGAACCCTTTAATAATAGTAATTCTCGAAAATTAAACCTTTTCTCGCCGTTCCTGTTACATTTTTTGGACTTGAAGCGTGCAATGATGACGTAGCACGAGGCATATGACGTAGCACGAGGCATGAAGTAGAGATATTTTTTATCTCAAAAAGTTAAATTCTTGCTACAATAGTCACATTGTTATAACTTTAATCAGAGTTATTCCCTTGAAAATGTTTGAAATAAGAATTCTAAGACATTTTCTAACAGAAATGAATATTTTCTAAACAAAAACCACATAACTCATTGTTGCTACGTCACAGGTTACCAGTCCCCGGCCTGCTCGGTCAAAATTTATATTCTGATCATTTTTTGATTAAAAAGGATACTTAGACGTCGAAATTTTTTTTCGTTATTTGAATTTTGATTTCACAGATGACAACAGTTTTAATCCAAAGAGTAAAAAAAATAAGCTTGATGGTATTTTAACGCGCCTGTCCGCAGACGGTACGGCAAGGCAGAGGATCGAACCCAGGGCCTCACGTTTGGCAGTCGGTGAGCCAAGCTGAGAAACATCTAAACTTTTTATGTTATGTCATGATTTTATTTATAGGTAATTTTAAGTTATCTGTTGTCGTCTAATGTTACGTTGTGTTGTGTTAAGTTCAGTAGACCAATTTCGATATTTTAAAATTATTTCTTGGACACGAGGCTCTGGGGAATAAAACAATACTGGCATCGAAAAGTGAATAATTTATTTCTTTTATTTATTCCCCTGAGCCTCGTATCCAAGAAAGAATTTTAAAATATCGAAATTGGTCTATTAGTATTTATCCTTTTGTAACTTAACACAAATGTATTTATTTTCAAAGTGTACATTTGGTGTCCTTCAAGCTGGTTCTTATGGTGTTCCTCAAACCAGGCGACGGTAGGTTGGTCTCGTATTAATAGTGTGTGTCGAGATATCGCTATTTTTTTCTACTCCAGTCAACCCAAGTAACGGAGGTCTAAGAAGTCGGTACACTTTCGTACGTATTATATTTAGCTTAATCCCCATTTGCTTTAGTTTTAAAGTCAAACCCACGTCCCTTCGCTTATCTCCAATCCTCTTTGATTCATGCCTGGTCATTCAGCTTTTCTTTATCACAACAATGGAAACTACACAAGAAGTTAAGGCTATTTTTCGGCTCTCCTTAGAGTCTGTGAACAATAACGGAGAGGTTGGCGCAGTGACCAGTAAAATCTCTGCCTCCTAACCCTGAGGTCCCCGGTTCGACTCCTGGCCTGGTCGAAGGCTAAAAATTTGGGCGACCTTCTTTACCGATAAAGACCACTCAGCTCTTCATCCTACCGAGGTTGGAAAATGAGTACCAGGAAACATATCGGCTGCCAATTGCGCCTATATATGTTTCCGATCTGCTGGGGGTAAACTGATCATTGTATATAGCATCTTTGTGCATATTCGAATGAAAAGGCGCTATAAAAACGCATTACCTTTATCACGACTCGTAAAGCGAGGTATCACTAAATAAACACGTGATATGACCAAAAGAGAATTTATATGCGTTCACAGCAAAGTAGTGTTTGGTTTTAAAACTCTGTGCTTTGGAACCATGTAAATTTTTGAACCTAAAATTTTGTTAGGTTATAAATGAGAGATTTTTAATTACGTGATATTAAAGTCAAGGAGAAACTCGGAAAAAAATCCGAGCTCCAGATGGGGTTTGAACCCACAACCCTCCGTACTCTAGTCGGATGCTCTAACCACTGAGCTACCGGAGACTCTGTGGTGAGCAAGGATCGATTTTTGGGTTTATACTCACATAGGAGGTTGGTTTGCTGCATATATATGCTTTAATGTGACAGCGTGATGCTGTCAGTGAGTTCAACCGCATCAGTTATTGACTGTGTAACCGCGCGAAGTGGTTCCAGTCTAAACCCAAAAATCGATCCTTGCTCACCACAGTCTCCGGTAGCTCAGTGGTTAGAGCATCCGACTAGAGTACGGAGGGTCGTGGGTTAAAATCCCATCTGGGGCTCGGATCTTTTTCCGAGTTTCTCCTTGACTTTAATATCACGTAATTATTATTGGTTCATCGTTTAGATTTTTAATTGATATTTTTACTTATGAACATAATCAGGTTTTATTGGCGTACTCACAATTTGATTCCCTTTCCCTGGTTAGAGCAATTATAATGGCAGCTGCCCCAGGAGAAATCCTTCCGATGTACCCTGAACCAACTCACTGCTTCGCTCCTCGAGCCTGCCAGCTAACTGTAATGATTGATGACAAGAAGGTTTGTTTCTTTGTGACTAAACTTTATTCGTTTAACGAGGGTAACTTAGATATTAACCTTGTGGAAGTTTTAATATCTGACCCTCGGCACAAATCTTGGCTTTTAAGTCGGATTTTGTGGAGGGAAGTAAACCGGATACCCGGAGAAAACCCTCGGAGTCAGAAGAAGATCGACAAATCTTAACTCACATACAAACCCAGGATTCTATTCCGGGATCACAAAGGTGGGAGGGACGAGTGCTAGCCAAGGCTTGTTCAAAATTTTTTTTTAAACCTGTATTACACATGAGAAGCCAAGTTGCTTAAAAGCAGTAATAAATAAACTCTTAATGTTGTTATTAATATTATTATTATTATTAGTTTTGTTGCTGTTAGTAGCTTCTTTTTCTTGTGTTAGTTATCTTCTGTTGCTACTGCGTTGCAATCGTCTAGAACACCATGGTTATCATCGTTAGATGCACACACCGTACTGAGTATCAAAACTGCAATTTATCGATGTATCTCTCTACTAGTACATGTCAAACATTGAAAGGAAGACATCGGCGCCCTACCGCACCATTACAGTAAGGGATGCAATGAACGATTTACCTGAGGTTCTCAACGGTGCCTCGGAGGTTGAGACGTCGTATAAGGGAGAACCAATCTCACATTTCCAAAGACAGGTAAAAAATCAGTTTCGGAACAAGGGAAGTGCATTCTTTGCAATGGTTGGCAAGTTTCACCAAGAATCAAGAAAGTTTTAGATATTGTTATTGTTAAGAAATTTGTGTTTTGGTAGCCAATTAGGTTATGTATAACGTTAAAAATGATCATGTGAGATGATGAATATTCAGTTCATCATCACCAAAGTCGTCATCATCAATAGTGAAAGCTGTTACAGCGGAAGTCTGTTGTGGGTCGGCTCTCACTCTAGGGCTCACGGTCCTGGGGTGAGCTAGTGGTTGCGGCTGAGACCGAGGTGGAGGGTTGTAAGTGCTGCTCATTCTGCTCCCTGTTAAAGATCTGAGTGTGGGTGAAGGCTCTTCTCTTCTTCCACCGACGTAAGGGAGAAATCACTATCGTCGTCCAAATCATCGTTCCCGATGGTTACACTCTGTTGAGAGGGACCCAGGTCAGCAAACAATGAAACAGCACCCGCGGGTTTCTTGACTTCCCAACCAAAGCTCAGGTTTCTTTTAAATGACGTAGTAACATTGGCCAAGTTTAACATTGAGCCAAAAGTTAGCCTTGAGTTTTTAGTTCTAATGTGTCATTAATCCAATATATGAAAGTAAAACCCAGATACAGTCCTCCTTTATACCGAGAAAGATGGCGGCTGTCGTAGCACCGCAAAAGAAAGCGAGAAAGCCAAAGCTTAGCGAAACTCTACCGTGTATTGATATCGTTGTGTTAGATAGAATTTAAGTTAAGTCTTCTCTGGATAAATTTAGATGCTACGATAGCTGTGATTTACGGGAAAGTGTGAAATTGGCCATCTTTCACTCCTCGATTAAAAAAAACATTTGATGTAATGCGCCAGTCTCAGCAAACAACGAACAAGTACAGTTGGCTGAACCAGTAGAGGAATTCACAATGTTCTCCACCACCGTCACCATCCAGACCCCTCCCCACTCAAAAAAAAAAGATTGAAGTGTATCAACAATTTTGTCTTTCTAAAATGTTAAACAAAAACAAAATATGAAAAGGATGATGATTTTTTTTCAAATTGAAATGGCAAGTAAGAGAGACTACACAAAAATTTACGAGTCTCAACTATTTTTACGAGCTTTTTTTTTTTATTTTTGCTTTCGCCCAAGCAATTACGTCACTTATGAAGATGCAAACGCGTTTGAGTACGGCCTGTGACATTCTACTATTGCAATCCCCAGATCCGAGGCAACGAGAACCAACCGATTCTAAGGGATCATATTTGTAAAAAGATGAACCCTCTGGTTGAGGCACGCATGAGGTACATTCCAACAGACCCAGGGTCCGACTGGAGGGACCTTCCTAACATTTCTGTGCCTCTTCACGACGGCTCCTATACCCGTGTACTGTAAGTAACAGAAAAAATTAAACAATTGTTAATTTAGGATAAAAAGTTTAAAATCTGATCTGGATAAAAATTTCTAAAATACTTGTAAAATAATAATAATAAAAACGATAAACACGTTTGTTAAAATTTTAAAAGTGTTTTAAAAACTCTCAAATTTTCAGCAACCACTGTTTTCCTTCGTCAGTTTTATCCTGAATTATGAACACTGATCGCCCATCCAGTAATTGTTAATTTGCCTTTCGTGTTCTTTAAAAATCAATACTGCGCTTTTGCTTTTTTTTTCGCTTGTGTCTTTGTTAACTGTTGTTGTTAATGTTTCGGTTTGGTATGTTTTTCTAGCAAACTTTGTTTGTGCGTGTTTTATATATTTTGATATTGATATTTTTCTTAGATAAACGCTCGCATGTATTGGTATCTCTATATGTTTTGTTTAGATAAGTATCTGAGCGACTGATCGACCGTGCGGCTGGTGAATTCCTATAAGAAAACTTCGTGGAGACGGATGGAGATTGTTTTGGAAACATGCTAGGTTCATTTCCCTTTGTTTTCTTTCCAGCCAATACACGCATCATGACAAGAGAAATGGCAAGAGCTCGGGCGGCAAGTTACGTGGAGTTTGCTCATGCGCAGAAGGGAGACCGTGTGACCCGGCCGATCGGCAGTTCAACACAATTGTACCGTGGTGCCTCCCACATACGGGAAACAGACACAACCATTGGGCGGGTCTCTATGGCCGTTTAGAGTGGGATGGCTACTTTAGCACGACTATCACCAACCCTGAGCCCATGGGTAAACAGGTCAGTTTCTTGAGCTTATTCTTTCCCGACTTTAACCATTAACCCAATCTTAGGCTCCATTTAATTGAGGAAAGTTGTTCTTGGACGAAAGAGATCCCGCCTAACTCGGGGAAGGAAACTTTTCATACATTTTTATGATATACGCTGCGAACCGTTTGTATGATGTCCCGGGAAAATTGGTTTTATCGGGTTGCAGGTAGAGCTTGTGTTGTTGAGGCGATATCCTTTCCTCCCGGTACAACTTCTGCCACGTAAACGATGGGCCCTTCTTCCCGGGATAACAAGTGCGACGAGTCGTTCCGCTTAATCGAAAAGCAATTTTACCTTGGCTTGAAAATTTTGCAAAGAGCTCGAAGAAACTCGAGTTGCTAACGAAATCAGAACCGAAAGAATGGTGCTTTAAAGAACGATTTAAATTGCATTTAACAAAACCTTTCACATTCTTCTTACCAATTATTTTCACTCTTTTCCTTAAATCCCCCTCCCCCCTTGACCGCTTGTCCCGGGCCCAATACTTTCCATATGACACAAGCATCCCGGATAAAAATCCTCACATAAACCAAGTTGTCCCGCGTAGACGGGACTTTCCTTGAACCCGGGCCGTAGTTTGTTCTTTCTTCTTTTAGAATTACGTTGTATTTTAAAAATTGTTAAAGGCTGACTTGTGATTAAAACTTAAAAGCTCTAACGTTTTTGACTAAAATGGCTAAAGCATTTTCCATCACATGCCTTCTCGTGAAAAATGTAATTTCTGGCGATTGAGTGACATTAGGAACGAATTAGACAGAAATTGATATTTCTGCGTCACGGTGCCGGCAGTAGAGACTGGGTTCGAAAAAGAAGAAGTGTATTTTGGGTAATAGTTGAGTATATAAAATGAATAGAGCACGTGTTGAGTCAATCTAGGCTCTGACTCCTGAACTGCACACT
>JAOBAT010089705.1:0-17767 GCA_026413305.1 Hydrozoanthus tunicans
CGTTAAAATTTTAGATTTTAACGCGTGAAAACCGTAAAACTTTTTATAGATTTTATCTTTTTATCATGTCTTATCCACGCGAAAGCCCAAAGATAAAAAACAGCAATAATAATAATTTCAACTTTCTGGCATACAATTCAGTCTGCTTAACGGACCTTATACATTGCCCGAGCGAAAGCTATAAAACTGAATCTCGCCCCATACAGGTGTATCCAGCTTCAATTTTTTTTCCTCTGCCATCCAACATTGGCATCCAGAGGATTTGGGATCCTGGATCCACTAGCAACTCAGGATGCGCTTACATGAGGACGAAAAGTAAAAAAAGGGTAAAAAAAGAAAACTGGACATACAAGATATTGTAGTAAGGTCATCCGCATTCAAACCTGTCTAAATTTGCAAGCCAGGGCAAAAAGATTGTCCCGTTTGTAAGAAAAGGATTCTAAAACTCCTCTCCTTTGAGTGATACGCAGTTCAAGCATAAGCATGTTTCGAGAACTGATAATGTTAAGATTTGGCTTTATTGCTATTATTTCTCTTCTTGCATTTTTATTTGTTATGGCTTAAAGCGCAAATTACATGAAGGCCATAAGAAAAGAGGTAGAAAACTAGCCGGTTCACAAGCAAAAAGGTTTCTAACAGAATTCTTTTATAGTCGCTTTTGTTTTTGAAATTTGTGCCACACAGATACATTTTGAATCATGTGCAAATCCATTCGAAGAAAGCTATCGTTTACTGAAACGTCAAAGTAAAAAACCGACGCTTGCATAAAAAGACTTTTGCAGCTTCGTAACATTCGATGAAAAGCTTGCTTATTAAGAGGAAGTTCTCAGCAATCTTTGTTTCCTCTGGCGTTTGATCTAACTGAAGAACAACACTCAGAGGAAACACGGAAATCTTTCCAAAACTTTCAATTAATATAATCGGAGATGGAAGCGGAATCTTAAATCAATCTTGAATCACGGATCACGGCTAAAAAATGAGAAATCATTAATCGCATCATCTCGCAGGCTGTGAATCATGAATCATGAAGAAATTCTATAAAGGAATCATGAATCATTGGTCGAAAAATATCTGGGAATCACGAATTATCATACTGAAAAGATTCCACTTCCACCCCCGAAACTAAAACATAATCATTGGTGGATCCGTTTTTACATTGCTGTACAGGTACATAAAGAAAAAAAAAATAGCTATGATCAAAAACTGGAGTTGTAAACGGTTACAAAGTAACTGTGTTTTTTTATTTTGGCGGAAATTTGTTTGAATTTCTTCGTGCAACTTGTCTAGTAACGCCATTGCGAGACTTTGCACTCGCCGTTACAGCGTGGAACACCCCGTACAATGACTGGAATCGTTGGGAGCCAAGTTCACCCAAAATCGAGTTTTACTTTTCGATTCACAATGATTTTGGTCACAAGTTCTACGTTGCAGGAGCTATGATTGCAGTGGTTCTAGCAAACTGTCTCTTAATAGACAAATTAACTAAAGAATTGCCTCGTGTTACATTAGCTGTATATCCTTCAAAGCCAGCTAATTGCCCAATTTTTCAGGCAAAACGTTTAGGCTTTATGTTTAATTGAAACACTTCACGTTTAAAATTCTTATATGGAAAAAAAAATCAAAGTTGTTAAAATGTCTAGTTTTTTATTATTCACGATGTGAATCAAACAGGTGGATTAAGCATAAAGTAACTTTTGCCTTGGTCTGCGACCGTTTGTAATTACTAAAAGCAAACCTTTTCATATGCAATTCTGTGCATTTGTGGTCCGGAAGAACTTTTACCTTCTATCCAGCGTTATTTTAGTTCAATTTTTTGAAAGTAAAAGGCTTGTTCAAGTTTTTAGACGAATAAATATGTTGTTGTGGAAAAGACACAGAAAATAGTTAAAAACTGGATAAAATGTGGAATATAGCTTTAAAAGAAAAATGTTTTCTTAAGATACCTGAAGTGATGTAGCATATATAGCTCTCTATAGTCAATTTCCTGTATAGTAAATCGAGTAGCGAATCAGAGTGCTTGTACCTGAGAGACCTCATAAAGCCCGCCATGCATGTTTACTCGGTCTGATATGTGATTAACATTTAATAAAGTCATGCGATAAGCTAGCTTGTAACTTCACTTGTTTTACGTTTTTGTATTTTGAAGAAGGGTTTCAGAATTTTAGGAAGCTTACTCAAATAAATTTCAGCGCGGCCTGAATCTAAGCAAAGAGCAACATCATTGTGTTTGTCTTAATATCAGTCCTTAAAACATTTCAATAGCTTTATTGATTTCAATTCAACACGGTTATCTAATAGAGACGAAAATAGCTCTTTTGTCAAAGCTGACATTACAAAATCATATAAGCAAAAATCGAGAAAAAGGAAGCACTGACAATTTCAGAAGAACTTTTAGCAGCACAAAGTTCACAACCAAATGGTTTAGGGGAACTTCTCTGAAATATGGTTTGTTACAGATGTTTAGAATAATGAAAAAGCAACTATCAACGACTACACTAGCATGTTTATTCCAGTGGGTTATAGTCATTCAGTTGAGAAGCTGTTCCTCTTATGAGGGTGTGTTTTGCGAATCTCGGAGCTTCACTTTTGGTGCCTTGATAACAAAATACAACACCATACTTCCTGGTGGTATAGTTCGAACTTTTCGCACGGCTGGGTTAATTGATTGCTCACAAAAATGTCTTCGATATCCATGGTGCATCTCGATTAACTACAATCTTACAGCAGAAAAAGACGGGGACTGTCAGTTGAACAATAAGGGTTTATCTAAAAACCATCTAGAGACGTCTGCGGTCTTGGTGGAAAAGCACGGCTATCTCTTTAGCCAACTTAGACCGTATCAGGTAAGATATGATACTTAGAAACATGAAAGATTGATGTAGGAAAATGTTTATTGTTTGTTGCTTAGCATGAATTTTTGATAAGTTGTTGCTTTGGAAGACTTAGTATTGTAAAAGATGAAGAAAGAAGACAAACTCTAGTTTTTAATTAACTACATTTTCGCTCGTCATGAAAACACTGAAACATCGCGATTTCAAAACCGGAATTCACTTCACACCTCAGTGTTTTAGTAGCAATAGTTAATGGAAAAGGATAAAAAAAACAGTTGAAAGTTAATTTGGTCACTTTAAATTTGCAATGAAACTGCTTTAGAAATTATTGTCTATGCTGTTTTCTTTAACTATTAAAATAAAACGATAATTGAACTAAATAAACAATATTTTTTCCAACTACATTGAAGATATTTTGCTCTTAAAAGTCACGAATAATTTGTAGGGCTCTTACACTGCGAGTGACTGAACTTATTCTATTTTACTTAACAAGATTTTTTTCGTTGGAGCGATAAAACTCCAAAAATGTGGCAGTATTTTCTTCGCTATTATTCGAAGAGATTATTCCACGGCAATATCATGCAATAGAGCGATGAAAATCTTCTTAAAGGCATTGAAAACTCGTTATGCTTATTGCAAACTACAACTGTGCACATGATTAAAATTAACTCTCCAGTGGTCTTATAGTAATGACTTTTGAAGCAAATATCAAATTTCAGTGATTTCTTATAAAAGCAAAAAACACAAAAAACAAGCGAAACACAATCTTGATTATCTTAGTTTAAGGTAGTCTTTTTCTCGTTATGTAGCTAACACTTGTCTATATCTATCAGTAAAGAAGTTAAACCGTTGGCCCCATGCAGGATCCTTTGAAACGCAATGGAGTGGGAGTTGTTTGTATTGTCGTTTAATTTGTCCGGAAGGCAGAGTGTTTAACAAAGCACAAAACTAGCCCGATGCTATTTTAAATTCAATATATTATTCTGGCAAACAGATAAACAAACTGTTTTCAACGTCATGCCACAAAATATTTCAAAGGATGCTTTTTTTAGCTGCTTAATTTTTTAAACATAATCTGTAGAGCAGACATGAGAGATTTCGTGGTGCACCCCTTGTTACTAATCTAAATAATATTACGGAACTGAATTGAGGTATAAATGAAACTTCTGAAAATTTCCAAAGCTCCACAAGTTTATAAAATATTTCTTAAACTTTCCTTTATTTCTCACTTTTTTATTTCATTGACTTAACCGGTTTATTAAATCAATTGTATGATGTTCAAAACACTGTTGATATATATTTTGTTTTAGTTATCTCCAGGGAGTTGATATAAGTGAATCTTTCAATTTATTTGGTAATGATGTCAGTGACATCGAAACGTCAGTTTTTAGCGATTATTTTTTTAATGAAATGCATGTTGCACCTCGACAAACTTTTATACAACAAAAAAACTTCTAGTTTTACCCTGAATTTAACAAGTTTCGTCACGAATCTACTGCTCAGGTTATTAGTAGTGTTGGTTTCTTAAGCTTGTTAGTTTACCCGAACAACTGTCAGCTGGTTACAATGGCAACAACAAAACGACGGTTATGAAAAAAGCTGCACGCAATGGAATAAGAACAAGATGAGGTGTCACTTAGCGCATGCAAAAATAACCTACTACCAGTCTTTATTTAGTCTTTGAAATCAAGGGGCTCGGAGGAGCTCGCAAAAAAAATCTCCTTAAATCTAATATTCTTTTCGTCAAATTCTAAAATCTGCTTTCGCTGATTACAAAAATGCTCTTAGCAAGCCAAGTGCACATAGTCTTGTTAATGCTCGATTGAAATCTGCTATTATCTCTATTTATCAACAAAACTATATCTATTAGTTTGGCTGTAATAGCGGTCCCTGCTTCAACGGTGGAACGTGCTCCTGGGATTGTCACACCGGCACAAGATGTATATGCCGACCTGGTTACCATGGCAACTTTTGTCAAGGTAAATACAAAGCAATTAGTATTCCTGCTGCTGGCTTGTTCTCTTTTAGTTTGTTCTCCATTTTCATTTAACAACTAAAATGTGAGTCATCCGGGTTTTCTATGGATCAAATCAACGGGCAACGAGCTCGAGGAGCGTAGTATTCTGTTTACTGTCTCACTGAGAGAAACCGTGTTTATCTTGTTTTGGTCAGTACAAACCAGTTAGCATACTAATTTGTTAAAAAAAATGTCTTCTGACCCTTTTTTAATGCGAAAAGGAAACAGTCAAAAGCCAGTTTCAGGGGGTCAGTAAAGCTAGTTCAAGAAGTATAGAATTTTTACGAGTGTCGACCGACTTTCCCCCATTGAATTTTAAGCGAAATACGAGGAATAACAAAATTTATGAAATGGAACCTTTAGAAAATAAGAATTTAGTTTCAGTTTATTGTTAAAAATAATATTCTCTATATGTTTCGTAAAAATATAAATTAGTATGGCAAAAAGTTGTCTAAAAGATATTTCAAAATAACATGTTTTCGATCTATTATACTTTATCATCTGAGTTCAGCAAATGACACCATATACGAATGTCTTAACTTTAGGGCTGAAGCTGAGTATTTTGATATATTTTAGGGATTTAGCCTCAAATGTTTTTAAAGTGTTTTTAACATAATCATAAACAATACTGGTTGGTATACAGTTAAAGCCACTACACACGAGCCGATTTTTGTAATCTCCCGATATTTTGACGTTGAAAATTTGTTTAGAAATAAAAACTGACACACAAGTATTTTGTCGCGGTTGGCATGGCAGCGGAGCATGATTTCGTACCCGGACTACTTTCGCTGTTGCTCTGCCTGTCAACTTGTGAAGATGGAAACTATTATGGTTCGTAATTTGAGCCCATGGTCTTGCTTCCTTGTTTCTATTGCTGTAGAGGTAGTATCGTAGATACATGGTCTTGATCACCACGCTTCGACAAGAAGATCTTGTTTCTCTAAAATCTATGAAGCACCATTATTAATATCTTCTGAAACAGCAACTTCCTCACCTGCTATTCCTATACGGGTTTATCTAGGGTTCTACCTTACATTTGTAGATTAAAGTTGTATTTACCGCTTTGTAAGATTTTTCTTGCCAGCATCAATGCTGCTAAAAAATCCCATTTTTACTCAAGAGGACAACCACACAGTTTTTAATTAATATGAATAATTTTGATTCTTCAGATGAGGCAAACGAATGCTCCGCCAATCCGTGTATGAATAGAGCAACGTGCGTTGATGGGATAAACACCTATTCTTGTTTGTGCTCACACGGGTTTACTGGAAGCATCTGTCAAACAAGTAAGGACGGCAGTCAAAAAGATTGATATGAGCATATAATATCAGTTGCGATTGTAGATCTGTACGTGTTTCGTAGGGTCAAAGAATTTGGTTCGTGGAGTCCAGGGGATATTTCTTTCCTCAACCACCTTTTCATTTGCAAAAAAATGCTTCCAAGTATGCAATAACATTTTTAGACGAAAACTTGTTATGTAAGAGAATTAGTCTTGCCTTGCTCCATATCTTTATTCGTATTATGTTTGCAGACATTAATGATTGCTCCCCAAATCCGTGTCTGAATGGTGGAAGCTGCACTGATGGAGTCAACAGCTACACGTGTTCGTGTGTAGCAGGATACGCTGGAGGCAACTGTCAAACAAGTTAGTAGCATCTTTAGTCTTCTGTTAACAAAAGCTTTATATACTCATTGATCTCGTTACAAATTGCGATTATAGATGTTGATGATTGCTCCCCAAATCCGTGTCTGAATGGTGGAAACTGCACTGATGGAGTCAACAGCTACACGTGTTCGTGTGTAGCGGGATACGCTGGAGGCAACTGTCAAACAAGTTAGTAGCATCTTTAGTCTTCTAATAACGAAAGCTCTACATAATCATTGATCTCATTACAAATTGTGATTCTAGATATTGATGATTGCTCCCCAAATCCGTGTCTGAATGGTGGAAGCTGCACTGATGGAGTCAACAGCTACACGTGTTCGTGTGTAGCAGGATACGCTGGAGGCAACTGTCAAACAAGTTAGTAGCATCTTTAGTCTTCTATTAACAAAGGCTTTATATACTCATTGATCTCGTTACAAATTGCAATTCTAGATGTTGATGATTGCTCCCCAAATCTGTGTTTGAATGGTGGAAACTGCACTGATGGAGTCAACAGCTACGCGTGTTCGTGTGTAGCAGGATACGCTGGAGGCAACTGTCAAACAAGTTAGTAGCATCTTTAGTCTTCTAATAACAAAAGCTCTACTTAATCATTGATTTCATTACAAATTATTATTCTAGATATTGATGATTGCTCCCCAAATCCGTGTCTGAATGGTGGAAGCTGCACTGATGGAGTCAACAGCTACACGTGTTCGTGTGTAGCAGGATACGCTGGAGGCAACTGTCAAACAAGTTAGTAGCATCTTTAGTCTTCTAATAACAAAAGCTCTACTTAATCATTGATTTCATTACAAATTATTATTCTAGATATTGATGATTGCTCCCCAAATCCGTGTCTGAATGGTGGAAGCTGCACTGATGGAGTCAACAGCTACACGTGTTCGTGTGTAGCAGGATACGCTGGAGGCAACTGTCAAACAAGTTAGTAGCATCTTTAGTCTTCTATTAACAAAGGCTTTATATACTCATTGATCTCGTTACAAATTGTAATTCTAGATGTTGATGATTGCTCCCCAAATCTGTGTTTGAATGGTGGAAACTGCACTGATGGAGTCAACAACTACACGTGTTCGTGTGTAGCTGGATACGCTGGAGGCAACTGTCAAACAAGTTGGTATCGATATTTAGTCTTGTTTTATCAAAAGCTCTACAAAAAATTATATTCATTTGTCTTGTTTCAAATTATTATTCTAGATATAGATGATTGCTCCCAAAATCCGTGTTTAAATGGTGGAAACTGCACTGACGGAGTCAACAGCTACACGTGCTCGTGTGTGGCAGGATACGCAGGAATAAACTGTGAAACAAGTTAGTATCCACTCTTATACTTATTCACTAGTTTGGGTTGTTTTTTATAACCCTTGATTTTTTTCCTTAGATTTCGTTCTAGACACAATTTATGCTAAAACCACGTCTATAGAAACTTGAAAGGGACACATCCGCTGACGTCTGCCATATTTACAACATTAGATACCAAATTAAGACGTTTACCAACAGTTACTGACAAAACTAAGAAAAAGCAATATTTGGTCTCTAAAACTGTTGAACATCCGTACAGGAATTGCTTGAAAGTGCCTTTTTTCTTTAATATCGTCAATGTTTTACAATTTTGCTTCTTATTTTATCTTTAGGAATCGAAATGGCAATGATTGGAGTACTTGTTTTGTCGGTTCTCTTTCTCGACTGGAGAGTATTCATTGTAAAGGACCTCCTAGCTACCACTAATTTGAGTTAATTCATAAAGGAAGCAAATTAGTTCGCATGTTCTTTAAAGAATCTAGATAATTTTAGACATCAAAACGCAGGTTTCATAAAATGAGAGAACAGAGACAATGAACCCCTTCTAATGTAAGGAATAGGAAATAACAAAACATCTGTTTCATACATGCAGTACATGCAAAAATCACGAGACAATAAAATTTTCTAAAGGTGTGCCGCGTGTGTTTGTCTAACTGCTCATACTCATAAGTCAGTGCCTTATTTTTCTGTTATTCTTGTATAGTTTCGTACCGTCGCTCTACCATAGATGCGCAGCATAGTTCTCATATTCAAGAATAAAACCTTGCGCGTAGGTTTAAGTCAAATATACTTAAATGGTTTTTTAGGGAAAAAAATGAACCGAGCAAGATATCAATCAAAATTGAAAACTGCATAATAAACAAGAAGACATCAATAATTAAATTATTCTAAATGGAACTTTTTAATGATTTGTTTGATTTATCTCAGGGATTTGTGTATCTCAAAAACTCTGTTTTACCAATTTACACTATTCATTTTTTCCCCTAGCTTGTAATACTCTTTGGTCTACTAGTTATTAAAATTGGTGATTAGTTGTTCTAAGTACATGCCTAGCTCGTGTATTTCTTGTGTAACCATTTCTACTTTGTAGCTTTTCTTTTACGTTTTTCATTTATTTATTTTTGTCATTATTTCCCCAAGGAATGACGAGAATGTACAAGGGTTCTAATGTTTAAATAAAAACTTATGCTACAGAGCCTGGAAACAACTAAAGACGTGTTTTTGATGCCCATATCTTATTTTCTTTTGTAAGATATTGACGATTGTTCGGCAAATCCTTGTCAGAATGGTGGAAACTGTGTTGATGGAGTCAACAGTTACTCGTGTTCTTGTGTAGCAGGATATACAGGAGTTAACTGCGAGAATGGTAAGTTGTTTTATTAGAGTAAAAGTTGAAGGACCTTCTGGGTGTATTGTTACGGTCCTTCCGAGCTCGCGTTCCACAGTTTAACTATAAAGAAATTAGTTTTTTACAGTACTCTTTGAGCTACTAGTGAAAGATACTGGTGTGCAGTTGATGAAAGGACGTGCATGGCTCGCATATTTCGTGTGCGGCCGTTGTGACTTTGTAACTATACTTTAACTTTTTCCGCACCTAAGCAATGTACATTGGGTAGAACCTGTGTCAATTGCTTGCTCTTGTTTGTCCATTATCATTTAACTAGTTGGATACGTCACTAAACAAGTTTGTTTATTTATGTATTACAGAAACGCAAAGGTCAAATATATACATAGACATAAATAGGCACATACATAGATAAAGTCATTGACATAGACATAGATAGACATAGGCATAGGTAGAGAGATATTCATAGACATAGACATAAACACAGACACAGACATAGATTTAGACTTAGACGTTGACATTGGCATAAACATAGACATAAACAAAGATAAAGACATAGACATAGACGCAGACAGACATAAGCGTAGTTATAGAGATATGCACGTACATAGACATAAGCACAGACATCGTCATAGGCATAGGCACTGTCATATAGGTATGGAGTGAAAATACTGATTGCAGGAAAATCAATCAAAGCATGTTATTTTGGTTGCCAGCGTTCGATCCATGTGCACAACCATTAGGAATGGAAGATTTTACGATCCCGGACGCGAATATTACAGCTAGAACGTACTGGATTGGCGAGCCGTACCGGGGGCGACTCAACTACCAAGGGTTTTTTGGAAGCTGGAGAGGAAAAGAAGATGGAAATATTCAATGGCTGCAGATTTATCTAGGTTCCGTCAAAAAAGTTACAAAAATTGCCACACAGGGTAATCGTTTATACGACTGGTGGCTGACACAGTTTGCTGTTGCCTATAGCAACGAAAGTTCTGAGGCCTCGTTTATTTCATACAGAGAAAGTGGAGGCATAAAGGTATATTAATATGGTTATGTGTAAAAAATCAAACTGAATACGAGCATTGAGGTTATATATTCATCTTCATCTTCATTCTTATTTTCATCTTCATGTTTCATTTCATCTTCATCTTTATCTTTGACTTCATCTTAATCTTGATGTTCATCTTCATTTTTATCTTCATCTACATCTTCATTTTCATTTTTATTCTCATCTTCATCTTCATCTTCGTTTCATCTTCATCTTGATCTCGATGTTCAGCTTCATTTTCGTCTTCAGCTTCAACTTCATCTTCATTTAGAAAACACCATAAAGCTCAAGGGACGCGTTTAAAATATTGGTAGAGAGGAGCATAAAAATGAGTAGTCCCTAAATTTTGAAATGAAACAAAAAGCGTTAGAGAAAGCAAGTTAATCATCTTTGCACCGGAAAGTAACGTTTTTCGGAAGAAAAAAATTGGAAGTACGAGGTATTTGTTGTCGAGTTTTGCATCTGTGCGTATTTTTTGCTATTCATGCTTTTTGAAACGTTTGGGGTTGGAGTTAGTGTAGATAAAACTCTAGATTGTGATACTTTAATTACGATTTGTTTTCTTCTCTTGCAGAGGTTTTATGCAAACTCAGACAAAAGCAGTGTAGTAACCAATACATTTTCTGAACCGATTGTGGCCGAATATGTAAGGATTTATGCAGTGGCATTCTATACTCGCATCTGCCTTCGAACAGAACTATACGGCTGTGACGTGTAGTCATGACCATGGTTGAGATTTATAGTGATGTGACACGAACACTTTGTAAGGATTATTTCCGTTTTGCAATTTTTGTTGTCTTCTGATTCATCACAAACGTTGACAAAAATGAGTAGATTTTTGTTGATAACCTTGATTGAAGTGGTAATAACATTTCTTGCCTCTTGAGGAATATTTTGTATTTTGCCTTCGAGGAAAGATGCAACTTGCACACCTAAATCTGTACGACATATTCAGTATGTGACTTTTTAGGGTTGTAAATCTGTTGGAGGCGAAGAAAGTGTCCGTTAGACTATACAAAACGATGCTTGAGGGATAGATAGAACCTCAAAAGCTAAGTTTCAAAACGTGTGACATTTTTAGTTTTTAAATGGTATTCATCTTTAATTTTTCGCACAAAGTTGTTCTTAAGGATAAACACGGAAAAATTGACAAAAAAAACATTAAAAATATTTGAAGAGATAGAAATTCTTAATTTTGACAAATAGGATTTTAAAACCGATGTTGTCATGGAAACAAATTTCATTTAGATCAATAGCCTCGCATAAATGTGTTTGTTAAGAAATGACAATAAACATTACAAGATCTCAAAAACAATTTTGGCTGATCAAGATCGGCACAAGTATTTTCTGTTCGCGTTAAGAATAAGGAACGACTGGACTAGTGAAAAAAGCGCAACTACCTTTACTTATGGCTTAACTGACAAAGTACATGTTGTCTTGTAATTTGGTTTAATGTTTCTTATTGTACATCTAACAAGAAAGAAGTACAAAAAGAAAAGCTTACCTATAGTTGTTGTAGGAGCCTATGTTAAAGAGGTCAAAAAAATATAGTTATAACTAAAGAGACACTTTTCGTGTGAGGTTCGGCTTAGTTGTTCTATCTGATTTTCGTCACAAGCAAGATCCCACAAGCGCAACGCTTAAAGTCCCTATAAAGCTTATTTTTTTGAGTTCCAGATGAAAAGTAGAACCCTTTAATGACAGTAATTTTTGAAAATAAAACCTTTTCTCGCGGTTCCGGTTACATTTTTTAGACTTGAAGAGAGCAATGATGACGTAGCACGAGGCATATGACGTAGCACAAGGCAAGAAGCAGAGATAATCTTTTTTTTAACTTTAACAAAAGAATTATTCCCTTGAAGTTTGAAATATGACGTTTTTTAACAGAAATGAAATTTTTTAAACAAATACCACATAACTCACTGCTGCTACGTCACAGGTTACCATTCCCCGGCCTGCTAGGTCAAAATTTATTTTTCGATCTTTTTTTTTATTAAAAAGCATACTTAGACGTAGAATTTTCTTTGGTTATTCGAGTTCACAAATGACAACAGTTTTAATCTAAAAAGTAAAAATTTAAGCTTAAAAAAAGTTCGTCAAGGTGTTATTGTCAATCAATCTTACCTGATTGGTTAAGTTCTTTGACAAGACACCTGGTTAGCCCAGTTGGTAAGGCGCCAGTCTGTCGTGCGGGAAGACCGCCGTTCGATTCCCGGTGCCGGACTCACCCAGGGTCTTAAAATAACTGAGGAGAAGGTGATGTCCTCGCTTTAACATCTGCAAACGGTTAGAACTTCTCGTCTTCTCGGTTAAGGACGTTAAACCAGGTCGCAGACCTCGAGTCCTATTGCCTGTTCTCCCGTGACTACTCGAGTCAAAACCGAAAAAATCTCACTTGTCTAAATAAAGTGCATAACAAAATAAGCCAGACTTGTACTGACGATCTATCTACCTCAAGATGCATCATCAGTCCAAATTTTCTTTAAAACATCCAAAGGTTCCAGCTAGGTTGGCATGCGCAGCAGATTAAAAAAAGGCAAACTTGCCGGAACCGCTAGTGAAGTCGTCAGGTGAAAACATTAAAAGACCATAAAAGATTTTGACAAAAATTTTTGCCACTATTCCGTCTTAAGCAAGGTCTACCCGCTGCATGAATAATATTTTTCATTC
Source organism: Hydrozoanthus tunicans (assembly GCA_026413305.1). Lineage (NCBI taxonomy): Eukaryota > Metazoa > Cnidaria > Anthozoa > Zoantharia > Hydrozoanthidae > Hydrozoanthus > Hydrozoanthus tunicans. The sequence continues at coordinate 12,880 of JAOBAT010089705.1, forward strand.
ACTTCATGTGCACTTTAACACTTTAAAGCAACTAAGTAAGTCTCCTGGGACTGCGTTGGAATGTTCTCTTGTACAATGCTTGCGTACTGTACGACCGATGGCTTGGTCCGATTCCCTTACCCGCGTGCCAAAAATGTAACACAGGTGCAACAGATATGATTCCCTATGTCGCATGATGTTGATGTTCAATATCACAAAATGGCTATTGAAATAATTTAGGGGTATAGTTACTGAGGGCAAAAGATGAGTGGAAAACTTCCCAATTATACTTGAACACATAGTTATTATAACAACAACAACTCTGTATTCGACCTTTAGTTATAAGTGTATGGATATCACAAGAAAGTAAATTTATAAATATGTAGGGTACAGGGTGGCCAAAAAATTCATAAAAGGCTTGTCGAGGTTGGATATCTATTAAATACAGGAAAATTATCATATTTGGTCGATGGGGCGCACAAAACCCACACTGGTATTTTCCTTATAGCACGAAATACTGTAGGTTAGTTGTTTTCATTGAACAACCAAAACGGAAATTATCTTGAGACAAAAAATGAAATAACTAACTTCAAGTATTCAAACATACTCCTTTTTTAATAAGTTTTTTTTCTCAGCTGATCATGAGGCTCAGTGATCTTGAAGATTTTCAAACTCAAATTTTCTAATTTAAAACATAACTGTTACTGTTGGGTGTGTAGTTGTACAAACAGTTGTACAAACCAACAATTAAACTTGCCGCTACAATGGCCGGCAAAAAGAAATATAATAATTAAAACGATCTCAAAAAACAAACTATAGAACAGGCACAACACTAAAGGCGATATTGCACTGACTAGCGCCAGTCGAGAAAATAATTGTATCCAATTTCTTTAGCATCCAGTATCCAAAATAAAAGCTCCTCGTCTTTCTTCAGTCCAGTATGTTTTTTTAAGAAATAAAGGCATTAAATTTTGGGCATTTTTAAATCTCGTGTTTTTTATGTACATGGTTTTTATATAAAAAAAGATTGCGTGTTTATTCCATTGTTGATTTTCTAAGAATCGTGGTAAATGATGAATCAAGATGTTGCAGGCTTTCTTAAATCAGTTCAAAAGATCTGGTTAACGTTTTATTGGGTTTATCTCAAAGAAGAAGTAAATGCTTCTTGTATTCCACAAAAATCATCAAATCGAAATTGGATGTTTTCTCAAAAATTATGTCTAACTCACCGGATCTTTTCCTTAATAACACAACATCGAACAAAGCTTAAATATGCATTAAAAATGAAAAATTTCATTACTTCAGTGGATAGACCTTGCTAAATGAGGAATAGCGATGAAAAAAATTGTATAAATATTTTATGGTTTTTTGAGATATTGGCATTTAAAGACGTCATGTATGTTCCAAGAAATTTGCATTTCATTTAGCTGCCAATCCATAACCTTTGGATGTATTTAAGCCAAATTGAGCTGCTGATGTATCTCAAGGTAGATAGATCACCCAGTGCAGGTTTGGCTCAAATCTATCTAATTGTTATGGATTCAGGAGCAGATTTAAATAGAATGCAAATTTATTGGAACTAAACATTAGTTGAGAATTTTAAACGTAATATCTCTAGACACGTAAAAGATTTTGAAAAAAAATTTTCACCGCTATTCCTCATTTAGCAAAGTCTATCCACTGAATTAAGAAAATTTTTTACTTCATAGGCACTTTAAGTATTTAACTATTACAAATTTATCTTTTTTTGAAATGATCTATAAGCCTTTGAAATCTTCCGTATGTCAGTTTTAATGTTTTTTCAGTTTCTTCAAATAAAGTTTTTATTGTTATTACAAGAATACTATATGAGTTGTAAGACATTTACACATGCTGAAATCTTTCCACTCTTTGTTACAACTTTTGAAATCAAATATATATATATGTAACGTATAGATTCGAGTGAGGCCATCCCACTGGACAACATTTATTTTATCTTAAATTTTTATCATGTATTTTATTTCGCAAAACGCACTCTCGAGATTAGAAATATTCGTGGGGATAGAAACCTATTAAATTAGAAATATCCATCTGAATTAAACCTTTGTACTTAACCAGAAAATGGCATTAGAAGTTGTCTTAACCCGGCTGAGAAAAAAACGGTAGGTTTTTGTTGCACTGACAATTAGAGATCCGAAATTTCCTCACCTCTTCAGTTTTACAAGACCTTACTAGAACTGATTAATGTTCTTCGAAACTGTTTTGCTATTTTGAGAATAATACTTGCTAGTAAAGACTCAACTAAATAATGTTTCACATCTCTTTTTTGGTTACTACTTTTGAAAATTCGTGTGTTCCAAAGTTTTGATAACACAACTAATTGCAGAACCCGACTCTTAAAATTAGAAATTTCGAAGCCTTTTCAATCAGATGCATTTATTCTTCTAAGCAAAACTTTTCCTATTGAGCTTAAAAACGACGTCAGGCATTATTGTTTAGACAGGCTAGTTGCGGAAATTAACGCGTCAATTTCTTGTTGCACTGACAATCAATTGATCAGTCATTTTTCAACTGTACAGTCTCGTTTACCTAAAAACATTTGGTAAATCTTTCTTTTTCGTTTTCTTCGAAATATTTATGCCACTACAAGAAAACTTTACGTTGGTTGTAAAGATCAAAACACAAATTCTTCCATTCGTTGTTTATCAGTTTGAAAATTCATCAGATTTTAAATTTCTATCACACAACTATCTCAAACGCAATCTACAAATTAGGACGCAATTGTTGACTCTTATTCAGTTAAACAAAACCTTTTCTGTTTAGCTGAACGTTTGTTGTTATTGCAAACACTAATTGCGGAAAAAACACAGTAGGGCTTTAATGCAATGTTCTTTAAATTATTCTTTTTCACCTGTTCACTTGAACAACTCTAAAACAAATATCCGAGGAGTGTTTTGACTGTCTCAGTTTGTTCTTGTATATTAAACTGATGACCAAGAAAGCTCAGTCCTCAGTAAAGTAAAATGTCAGCACAAAACCAAAGTCTTCGACCGCAGCCATATTCTCGTACTAATTGCACTTTGAAATGGTACGATATAACCTATAAAGACAATGTTTCCTTTTTTGGAATTTATGTCGGAGTATCAGCTATACTCTCCTTGGCAGCATTTCTTGCCGTTGTGGGTAACGGACTTGTAGTTGCAGCTGTTGTGAAGACGTCTTCCTTGCGAGTGCCTTCCTATATTCTTCTTAGTTGTTTGGCATTGACTGATTTTTTGACTGGAGCGATTGCGTACCCAGCTTGTGTTGCTGTCAATATCATGGCCATTAAGGGTTCACAATCATATTGCTTGGTTACTTTAATAACTTTCCTCACAGTTTTCTACCTCTCCGGGATATCATTTGTAACCTTGACGATGATCAACTTTGACAGATACTTGTGCCTGCAGTTACCTTTGAGGTATAAACAGCTTATGACAAACGGTAGAGCAGCGGGCCTGGTTGGGTTGCTTTGGGCTGTTACAGCGACGCAAGTCATTCTACCGGCAATGGGGAAAAATGACATATTCCAAACTATCTCGCTCGTTGCTTTTTTAGTCAATCTTGCGATAAATTTCTTCTTTTTATGTAGAACGTTTAGAATAGTTCGCAATCATAAACTAAGAATCGAGGCAGAAGCTCGGCTGGCAGATCGACTTCATCACCAATCTCAGTTGGTGAAATTTAAAAAGAGTCAGAAATCTTCAATGACTGCTATCTTTCTAAGCCTTTTCTACTATCTTTGCTACACCCCTTACGTTGGTGTTGAAATTCATTCATACATGAATAAAAACGAAGTAATAGCTTTGGAACTTCGCACAGCATGGTTTCTTTCAAGTGCTGTCGTGTTACTTAACGCTTGCATCAATCCGTTTGTGTACTGCTATAGAATCAGAGATATAAACTCGGCTGTTCGCAGATTATTGAAAGTTGAAACTTTCTTCGATAACAGAGTTCGAAGAATTGGACTTAACACTCCAACTATCCGTTTCACCTCACGATAAAGGTTTTTAGCTATCTTCTGATATTGTAATTTGAGAATGTTCTAACACTTTGATCATATTTCCGATCGTATAGAAAAGGTAGATCTAGAAGTTTGCCCTGTGCTGGTCTCCTGTACTATGCAATATAAAGTAATATAAATCATAAGACCTGAAATCTTAATAAAAACCCGTAATAAAGAATTTAAAAAAATATATAGGATAATAATCATATTCATGTGATCTTAAGATTTATAATACTAAAAGAAGACCATTTTTTAGTTCAATTCCGTTGATAAGGAAACTAAAAAAACAATAGATTGTTTTTTGTTTTGTCGAGATTGTTCGAGGAATTGAATGCTTTAGTTTACTTACTACACGCGTTTTTCTATAAATAGAATCAACACCAAACTCCATTGAAATTGATTGAATTAACCCTAGTTTGATTCAGGAAAAGTTTGCACGAAAACCGACAAGTATTAATTCGCTAAACTTAAACCAAAACAAGAAATGAGATCTGCTCCCTTTTCTGTTTAAAGGGTTGTTTCTTCCCATTGTGGTTTGACTAGCACATTTCGCTTTGCATTGTCCACATGTAGACATGTTCCATACACATCCTCTCAGCGTTCTGTCATTTTCATCTAATTTAAGTTTGTTCTTGAAGGTGTCTTTTAGGCATGAAATGAGTGGCTATGTTGTGGGTCGTACGGTTGATTTTATTTTCTTTTTATACATCAAACAGTTATTTGAATTTTTTTATACCTATCAAATCTTAAAAAATTCAAAAGGTCTGGATCAACCGTTAAATTCAAATAACATTGTAATTTGTTAGAACCCGTTCGTTAACCCTAGAACGCATGAAGAATAAAAAGTTACACAAAGACATGAGGGGGGGGGGGGGGGGTTAAAAG
>JAOBAT010089716.1:0-13482 GCA_026413305.1 Hydrozoanthus tunicans
AAATAGGTTCTTATTTTTTTAGGAAAAAAATTAATATAATCACTATTTATTGTGAAATATTATTTTTTCATAATATTAACTTTTCTGTACTCATAATCAGATAAAGCAATTACTACAGTATAACACAAATACAGTGTGCTGTATGCCCTTTGCCCTTAAAAGGAAATTAAAAGTACTCTATACAAATCCCCCCTCACTATCAAAAACCATAACATAGTGACCTAAGGAAATGCAGCACTGATTAATTATGTAAGTGATGCCTTCATTGCACAATAGTGCTGACTGCAATTTGGAAAAGCAACTCATACAGCAATACCATACCATGCAAATGCTGGACATTGACACTGTTTGATGAATCAGATTACATACTTACTGTCCATCACATTCCATATTATGATTCTAACTTTATAGCACAATGCAAATGACAAGGGATCCATTCTTTGTAAAAATCTAAAAGGTTTTTTTCTGAAATTTACAAATATTTAAACAGCTTGTGTGTAATTCTATTCATTAAAATATTTTTCCTGGTCTTTGATTGAATTTCATTTTCCAAAAATAAGAACCTGTTGGATTTTTTAGGCTAAATTGGTTCTTATGTAAATGGGGGTTAACTTGAAAATTTTAGCCTAACAGGTTCTTAAATTTTAGATTCTTATACGCGGGTTTTTACTGTAGATTAATTGAATGGTCCCGTAATAACATGTAGGGTAGTTCTAAACCCAGATAATTGCAAAGAGTTGAGAATCTCGTTTTCCCGAAACCCTGAGGCCTTTGACTCAGTGTCCATCGATGGTATTGAAATTGAAGTGGTTAACTGTGCCAAGCTACTAGGTATAACTATAAGCAGCAACTTATCCTGGAACGCCCATGTAGATGAAGTAGTTAAGAAAGCTAGCAAAAAATTACACTTTCTTGTACAGCTGAAACGACGGGCTCGACTACCTCCTTCAGACCTAGTTCTTTTTTATCTTTCGTGTGTTCGATCTACAGTAGACTACGGAGTTCCGGCTTTTTACAACGCGCTTCCACAGTACCTTAAGAATGAGCTCATACGTGTCGAGAAAAGGGCACTATCAATAATTTTGCCCAACAAGAGCTACAACAAAGCCTGCGAAGTTTTAGGAATAACGCCAATAACCGAACACCATAGTCAGCTATGTAGTAAACTGTTTGACGCCATAGTAACCGACCCAAACCACAAGCTACATGGTTTATTGCCACAGAAAAACACTGCTAGATACAATTTTCGAAACAATCGTGCCTTTTTTTTACCGCGTGCTCACACCAACAGGGCAAATAATACGTTCATACTTGCTATGTCTCGGCAATTCAACGCATCTTCTCAAAAGTCATAGATTCTTTCTAGTTTTTTAGTATAACGATGAGGAAGTTTCATAAATTTTGCTATTGATATGATTTAACATAGATTTATCAACAATTGTAATTACCGTAGATTATTATAGACAAGGATGAAGAAGTTTCACAAATTTAAATCTTTTTACTATTAAGATGTTTCAACATAGATTTATCAACAATTGTAGTTACCATAGATTATCATAGACAATTTGTATTTTGTAAAAGTTACTTAATTCAGCCTTCGGGCTGCGATGTAACTTTGAATAAACCATCTATCTCTTATCTCATCTCTTCTCCTTACACACACACATAACATACTTATAGTGATGGTTGCAACATCTTTTCAGATAAGAGCTGTCTCATTATATGTCCTGTAAACGAACATGAGCTCTAAAGTAGCTTTTGAGCCCAGCCAAACATACAAACGAGGTCACTTTAACAGAGTTTATAGAACCTGATTGAGGAATGCCATCTTTAAGGATTTTCATGTGTCTTTTCAGACCCGAGGCAGGTTTACAGACTTTGCCACATCAAACACAAACATTTTCAGGTGGTCTTGGAGGAAGGTCTTCGCATACGAGATTAGAATCGACAGCACTGCCTTGCGGCTTGGAGTGAGTTTTGATTTCAAGACAAGATGACAGATGTTACAATCCCAAGACTGAAAGTCAGGTGGAAGGTAATGTGTGTTCCCTTTCTCAGATCACGATTAACCTTTTCCTAATACGCTCCGCTTCAAAAAGCTTAATGCCATCTTGAATGGATTTTCTCCAGTGAAGTCAGTCACGAGATTAGCTCCTCCTAGCTGTTTACATCCATTTCTAGAGCTTCGAGCTTTTCCTTGAGACAGTCACGGAATTTATTTTTGGGTTTATGCTGAGAGCGTTTCCTTCTTCAGCTTCAGAGCTTTGGTAGCCGCGAGTCGTGCATGCGAACAACACACCCAGCCCACCATATCTGATTTACACCAATCATGGATTCAATGCTCTTCGAGTTAGAGAGTTCTTACATTTTATTGTCTGGTATCACAGACTGCCATTTAATATTTTCAACATTAAAATGTCGAGAATTCTTCTCAAACACTTTTGATGGAAACGCTCTAACCGCTTAAAGTGTCTACGATATGTGTACTAGTCCAAGTTCAAAAGAGTAAAGCAGAGAAATGAGAACATAGGCATTGTATTCATTGAGCTTAGTACTGATTGTAATATCTCTATCCGACCAAATTCTCGAATCAAACTTTCCAAAATCACACAAGCCTTCTAAATCCTGAAAGGTGTTTCAGCATCAAGCGAACTAATCCGTGCTACCGAGATATGGAGAAGTGACAACGACATCTAATCTACTACCTTTAACCAAGATAGTGCATGGGTTCAGAGTACATGACTTTTGTCTTTTTTCATGCTGATGGTGAGATCCATTGTGAGTTCTAGGTCAGAATCATAGTGAGCTACAAATACTGCATCTGCTGCAGCAATTCGCGTTTCAGGGCCTCCGCTGTTTTGTATCTGGCATCAGACATTCTCGGGTTATAAGCCTTTTTGTATGAGGTTCAAAATTTAGAAACACGCCAGCACGACAATCACTGAATACATAGAAGTACAATAAAGTAAATAGAAAGAATATCCCCTTATCTTACACCATTATCAATCGGGAGTTTTTCAGATAAAGATTCATTGAGGATGTAGCATACAGCAAAATTAGTTGAAAAGCGAAGCTTGTGAATAATCGCCTCACGGTTGAAGTGTCAAAAGCTTTGGTTACATCAACGAACACCTGGTACAAAGGTACATGCTGCTCAATGCATTTTTCCTGGAGTTGTCTCACAGAAAAGATCGTATCAGTGGTGCCATGTCCTGGCCTGAAACCACACTGGGCCTCTGGAACAGTTCAAGGACAAATGCTCTTATTGATCCTGTCAGAAGCAACCGTGCAAGCACCTTGCCAACAGACTCAAAGAGGGTAAAGCCACGGTAGCTATCACATGATACTTTACTATTATCATGATACTGAAGTCGTGATCTATTTGACCGATCCCGGCGATCCCGCCCGGCCAGTTCGTAAATGGAACGCACGAGTACTCAGAACTGGTTCTGGGCCAGGTTCCTCAAAACCCCGATTAACTTAACCCAGGGTTAGCTCTTAACAAAACCTATTGGTTGTCATGGTAATTAACCTAGGGTTAGCACAAGTCGGGTTTTAAGGAACCGGGCCCAGGCCAGAATGGCCCTGCTCGTGGATCAGCGCTGTTCAGTTCTTCCTCTCCTATCGGCTAAATCGCGGGAATAGGGAGAGTTGTGGCGGGAAAAGAAACGCGCGCGCCTTTTCAGTTTTTTGCTGCGTCTTAACAGGATTTGGAAAATGTTTCAACTTAACAGATTGTTTCTGATTGGCCCTGGACTTTTCCATTTTTAAAAATCGGACAGAATCGGACCAGTCAAATGGAAAGCGACGTGAAGAAGATTGAGGACCAAAGGCAGTTTGTAAACCATATAGGGTTTTAGAGTCCTTGCAATCAGACGCGTTTTGAATATTTCTAGAGATGATATTTCACCACACATTTTTCATTTTTCGTAACTCGCGCTGAGAGCGTTTTTAGCTGACACCTTTTTTAAGAGGGCTCCTATTCAATTTTCAAGAGGCGTGTCATAATGAATTTAAGAAAAACAATTGCAATTAGTTCATGAGTCAATGAAGTATTACGTGAAAAAATAAATTGCAAACGTGACTACAGGAAACGTCAAAACGAATGTACAAAACTACCGACAGGAAATTGTTGAGTTATGCAAGAGTTATGCACAAAGAGTTGAACAACTTTAAGAGCACTGAGTCAGAACCTTTTTAACAGAGCACGCCCAATTAAGAGTGTTTATTAGTCAGCAATACTGTAGCACTCGTCATTCAAGAGGGAGGCAGCGTGGCTCAGTGGTTAGGGTGCCGGATTTGCATGCGGTTGTCCCGGGTTCAAATCCCACTCTGACCACTGACAGGATTTGGCTTCGGTAATCCCAGAGTCAAATCCAACACGCTTGTAAATAGCCAACTGGTCTGCCTCGAACCAGTTGGGATTCTTAACTGTGGTCGTGTTTGTTCGAAACTTTAACTATGACACTGAAAAGCCCCTTGGGGGAGTTGTCATTACGTAATTGTTATTAAGAGATATGATATTGACATAGCAACAGACTTTCTACTCTATTTTGTTTTAGAATAAATGATCAAAATCTTTTTATTAGGTTTTTTTAAAAGGTTTTCAGTAGAATCAAACCATATTTCATTCATATTGTTAGTGTACATGTGGTAAAGTCAAGCCCAACATAAACAATGTAGTTTCTAAATATTTATAGGCGATTGCGTATTGCTCAGATTAACCTATGCTGTGATCTAATGCTGAAAAAGTTGACCACATATATTTCTTTGTTTGATAAAACCGCTGTTTAAAGGTTTTATAATGAATTGAACTCAATTATCCTTGATCGTTGTTTTGTTTTGCAAATATTACGAATTAACGCGCCTAAAACCAACCAGTTTAGTTGAGGCTCAAATAATACCAGTCATTTAGCATTTTAGCCTAATGCATGTATAACTATCACTTTCAAACAGCTTTGTTGTTTAGTTACGATGACAAGCAACTTGCCGAAACATTTAAATTAAGAATTTCCTAATTTTAGGTTTAGGCTGAATGTTCTTGACTGTATTAAAGTTTGTTCTTAAAATGTCCTTTACCATAATTATTAGTATTGAGTGTGCAGTTTCTTTTTTTCAGTCGTGCAAACAAACCGGAAGCAGAAAATATGCTTTATCGAGTTTGCTGCTATCATATAGCCATTAGCTAAGAAAAGTATAATGTCCGTAATCTTGTGCGGTATCTAAAAAAAATTCTTTAGCCTTTCTTCAACCTCAGTATGTTCTTAGAACAATCTTTAAACTGGGGGCATCTTTCAGCCTCATTTTCTTATAAAAAAGGTTCTGAAAGGAAAAACCTATTGTAATTTTACCGGTTATATTGGTCGCGTTATTTTGCGTTCCTCATTTTTCATTCCAGTATTGGTTGTTTGTGTTTCCTACTTGCTCAAATCGAGTGGATTTTTTATTCTCTTGCTTTACAAAATTTTGTACTATTGAGTATTTTATTGGCTAAAAAAATCAAATGTTGAGTTAAGTTCACTAAAAGGAAGCAAACTAAGTTAGAAAGTATGTGTCTTCGGCTGTGGTAGCGGAAGCTTTTCAATATAATAATTCGTGATTCTCAGATATTTTTTTGACCAATGATTCATGATTCCTTTTTATATATTTTCTTCGTGATTCATGGTTCATTTATTTTTTGTCCATGATTTATAATTCACAGCCTGCAAGATGATGTGATTCATGATTCTTTCAATTATCACTTAAAGGTAATAGGGTTGTAACATGACGTTAACACGGCTGTTTGTCTATTAGGAAAGGTTCGCACAACGTTAAATCTCAAACATGGCTTAAAAATCCTGAGTCATTTTTTCATTGTTACCGACTCAGCCATTCAGTTCTATCAGTGTGTAATTAAGCCAATCAGCAGTTATCAATTTAGCCAATTGGTGATATCAGTGTGTTTAGTTCAGCCAATCAGAGCTGTCATTGTGTATAGTTCAGCCAATCAGTGTGTATAGTTCAGCCAATCAGTTATCAATCAGCTATTCTGCGATATCCATGTTTTGTTCAGCTAATCAGCAGTTATCTACTTAGCCAATTATTGATACGAGTGTGTAGTTCAGCAAAGTAGAAGTAATCAACTCAGTTAACCAGTGTTACTAGTGTGTAATGTAGCGTTTTTCGCGTTTGGATAGAAGATTTCTCCAGTTCATTTTCAGTAAATTAAAAATCACATGGAACAAATTAACAACCTGAAAAATACAAAAACTGCTTACTGACAGACTGCAGCAGTCAGTTTTTCACCTGAGGAAAACAAATTCTTTACCATAAACAGCTGAGCTTTGAGGTAAGTGTGTCATTTTGTGTAGATACGTTCAGTTAATTTCTGATGAAGCAGTTGATAAATTTTGTGGTTTAACTACTCTTCTCAAGTAGGTCTTTCACATGTTTGATATTTACACAAACGAAATACAATTTTTGCAAAGACTGTCGAGGCACGGTCGCATAAAAGCACAGGGTTCGTCCAGGTCCTTAAAAATCTTAACAGTCCTTAATTTCCACTTTCCAAAATTTGAGGCCTCAAAAGTCCTAAAATTTTACAAAAATCAGTCATGGTCCTTAAAAATTCCTTAAATTTTTGCTTTTCCACTGAAGTTGGCATTTTGTTTGAATCACGAGTCATGTACTTAGCTTACAGTTTGTTGAGTTTGAATGAAGACTGCACTGTTATGTTGTCATAAAAAGTGCACAGTAATAGGTCTTACGTAATGCCAAATCAAACCTTTGCAGTTCCATAGACTTCAGTGTCAGGTCCGTGAATAACAACAACTAAAACGTGCCTATAACTATATTAGTATATAACTGTGTCAAGGAAAATCAATATCGTAAAAGGTCATGTTTTAGGTCAGTTCTGTTGGTTGATGTCCCATGGCTCAGGTCCTCAAAAACCAATAATCTTACCTTAAAAAGTCCTAAAAAAATTCCTTAAATTTTGCTTTGAGAAAAGCAGACGAACTATGAAAGCATAATGATTGGCACTATTCAGAGTATATAAACAATTAGCAATTGAACTATACGAGTACACTTTACAAGCCAGTTACGTTATTGGAAATATTTCTAATCGCCTGCCAAGTTCAAAAACATTTGTATTCAGGAAACAAGATTATCAGGTTTTGCTAAAACCAAAATGTTTGCAAATATGCCCATGAAGTTGAGCTGTGCCGCTTTACTATTAAGATATAGATTGACAAGGAAAAAGTTATTTCGTGCACAATGAAATATGGAGGACACATATAACTTTGCTTTTAAGTGCATACTAAATACTTATTAATAATATGGCAAGCTTTTTACTGATCTTTTTTTATATTGATTATATCAAAAAATGTATTTACTGAATAGAAATCATTCAACGAATATCACAAAGAAGCTAGGGATACGATCTATTGTTCCAGATTTTTATGGATTCGTGAACACTCGCCTCAATTTCTTGTCACTTAACCTGCTTATGTAGGGTTATAAATGATATCTTGTGGCGAACATGATTTATTGTACATTTTTGAATATGCGTTCGTTTGCGTGCTTAAATCATCATACATCATAAATCATGCATTGAGTCCATAAGAGGGTGAGTGCCCTCTTTGCTGAAGTTACCGACCGGGCAATATAATATCTAGCATTTATATAGTGCCCTTCACATTTAGATGTTCAAAGCCGCTTCTCGATGAATGACAGTTGACTTTAGTATTGAGGGTCTTAGATCGTCCGTTATACGCGGCTAACATTAATATTCATTAAGAGTTTCCCTAAGTTGGTAGTTGACAGACCACGGGATGACGATCACCCTACTCTTTTTCGAAAAGTGTTGTGATCTTTTAAGTCCCCCCGATAGGAGATTGAGAGAGACGTGAAGGTTCGGACCGGGAATCGAACCCGGGCCTCTTGCACGAGAAACTGTCACCTTACCAACTAGGCTAACCAGGCGGCGGTTGAGCGTGTACACCTTTGATGCATGGTATGTTGGCTCTCTGTATACGTATCCATTGTCAATTACAATTGCGGCAAATTTCGCAGGAGTGTTGTAGAGTTTTTGTTTGTAGTTATACAACGTGTAGTTCAGCCCAATCGTATTTTTCGGCTGATCACATGCACCTCAATTCTCTAAAACTAACATTATGAACCAATCATCTATTTCTGATATGTGGTATAATTATATGGGGTAACACATTACCCTCTAACTACAGCATAAGATATCTTTTTACTTCAATCGAAAGCTGTTCGAATTATTGCATTTTTTAGTTTAATGAGCACTCTGGCCGTTGAAGAATACTATATGAGACAGTAAACTAGTTGACTAAAATATCTTTTAACATAAACGTGAAGTGTTATATCATTAGAGCTATAAAGTCATTTGATTGTACAATTTGAGGAGGGACAAAAATGTGAAATTCAGCTTCGGAGATATACAAAAAATTTCCTTTTGTCACTTGAATAAAATGTTAAAAACTAATTTTCTTTAAACATTCTGACTTATATTTACCTTTCCCCTCGATCTTTCTGTTTATATTCTCCTTCGGTATCTCGATGCAGTTCTTTAACACTCACTGTCGTGTACTTTAGTAAAGAGAGAGGTTCCTGGTTAATTAGCCCAGTAGTTATCGGGGAAGCCCTCGTCCCTCTTGGTATGTATATACCTTTGTAAACGTCTGCAGTGTATAATATATTATGATGGAAATGAAAATGTTGTTTTTACTTGGCGCAGAGGCCATGGGTTCGATCATCGTCAGTTTAGGCGTATAAGTTTTTGTATTAAAAGGTGTACTTTACTTCTTACTTCAACGGTTTACGGCGAAATGAAATTAGCTGCATATCGTTTTTCCAAAATTAAAAAATAGCTTGACATGTTTAGAGTAAAAGATCGTTTATCTTACAGTGAGGGAAGCCATGAGAAACATGAACATAAAATTGTTATCTGCTTAAGAAAATTTTTTGGCTCCTCTACCCATCCAACCCTTTTCCCTCCTTCTCCCATTCCCCCCGCCCAACTCTCTTTCCTCCATCTCCCACCTCCCTCACCCAACTCTCTTCCCTCCCTCTCTTCTTCCTTCTCCCCTTATCAACCTTTTTCGTTCCGTCTCCCACCTCTCAACACACCCTCTTTCCTCCCTCTTCTCTCCCTTTTCCCCTTATCAATCGCCTAACCCTCTTCGCTCCCTCTCCCACCTCCCTCGCCCTACTCTCTTCCCTCCTGATCCTCTCCCTTCTCCCCTTATCAACCCTCTTCGCTTATTCTCCCAATTCTCTCATCCATTTCTATTCCTTCCTTCCCCTTTCCCTCAAACCCCCTTTCCTCTCTTTCCTTCTTCCCCACAAACCCTCTCCCTTCCTTCCCATCTTTCCCTTGCTAGCCCTCGTCCCTCTCCCCCATCAATCCCTTTCCTCTCTCCTCTCATCTTTCCCATCCAACACTCGACATACTTCTACTTGTAAATTCACCATGAAATTTCGATGTTTCTAGGAATTCAAAGAAGAAAACCATCACCGCTGCACCATGGCCGTGTTTTGGGAGGGACTTGTTGGAATGGTTGTGTTTTTTATTCTTATCTTGGTGGTTGGGCTCATCGCCGGAAGAAACGCATCTAACAACGTGGAGGATGCTATGTTGGCGGGCAGGAAGTTTGGCGTTTTTATCGGGAGCACCACGCTTATAGGTACGAGCAAGTATCGTTATCCTTTCTATCTTCTAAATGTTGGTGGGTGGCGTTTCCATTACACTTATATCTTAAGGTTGTTTTTGAGCGCACCATTTCTGGGTCGGTTAAAAGGAAGGGAAAAAAGAAAGAAAAGAGAAGAGAAATAAGAGAGGAGAAAAGAAAAGAATAAAGAGAACAGAACAGAATACAACAAAAGGAAAGGGAAGACAAAAGAAGAGAAGATGAGAGAAGAGGAGGGAAAAGAAGAGAAGAGATGAAAAGAGAAGAGGAGAGAAGGGAAGAAAAGGGAAGAAAAGAGAAGGGAAGAGAAGAGAAGGAAAGGGAGGGAATAGAGGAGAAGGCAAGAGAAGGCAAAAGAAGGGAAGAGAAGGGAAGGGACGGAAGAGAAGGGAAAAGAAGAGAGGGAAAAAGAAGAAAAGAGAAGGGAAGGGAAAAGAAGAGTGGGAAAAGAAGAGAAGGGAATAGAAGAGAAGGGAGGGAAGGGGAGGGAATAGAAGAGAAGGAAAGGGAATGGAATGGTAAAGAAGAGAAGGGAAAAAAGAGAAGAGAAGGGAATAGAAGATAAGAGAAGAGAAGAGGAGGGAAGGGGAGGGAATAGAAAGGAAGGAAAGGGAATGGAAGAGAAGAGAAGGGAAGAGAAGGGAATAGAAGAGGTGAGAAGGGGCGGGAAGAGAAGGGAAAGCAAAGGAAGGGAAGAGAAGGCAACAGAAAAGAGGGGAGGGGAAGAAGAAAAGAGAAGGGAAGGGAAGAAAAGAGAAGGGAATAGAAGAGAAGGGAGGAGAAGGGAATAGAAGAGAAGGGAGGGGAAGGGAATAGAAGACAAGGGAAGGGGAGAGAAGGGAAGAGAAGAGAAGAGAAGGGAGTTATGGGAAGGGAAGGAAGGAGAAGAGAAGGGAAGGGAAGAGAAGAGAAAAGAGGGAACAGAAAGGAACTAAAGGGAAGGGCCGGGAAGAGAAGAGGAAAAAGAAGGGAAAGGAGGAATAGAAAGAGAACAGAGTGGAGGAGAAGAAAATTATTAATCAGCTGTTTTGGGGGAAAATTTTCTGCTGTATAAATAACCAACTCTTTTTTTTATTCAGCCACGTGGTTTAGCGGAGGATCTATCAATGGTTTAGCTGAAGGCATTGCTAACCCAAAAATCAGGCTCATTGGGTCTGTTGCGCCATGGTGTTATGGTCTTGCCCTGGCCTTAGGTATGTGGTTAAAGCCCCTATCAAGCTTATTTTTTTAAGTTCCAAATGAAAAGTAGAACCTTTTAATAATAGTAATTCTCGAAAATAAAACCTTTTCTCGCCGTTCCCGTTACATTTTTTTAAACCTGAAACGTGCAATGATGACGTAGCAGGAGGCATATGACGTAGCACGAGGCATGAAGCAGAGACAATCTTTTTATCTCACAAAATTCAATTGTGACTACAGTAGTCACATTGTTATAACTTTGATCAATGAATTATTCCCTTGAACATGTTTGAAATAAATATGTTATGACATTTTCTAACAGAAAAGAATATTTTTAAACAAAAACCACACAAGTCACTGCTGCTACGTCACAGGTAACCAGTCCCCGGCCTGCTCGGTCAAAATATATATTCCGATTTCTTCTGATTAAAAAGCATACTTTGACGTGGAAATTTTCTTTGGTTATTTGAATTTTGAGTTCACAGGTGACAACAGTTTTAATCCAAAAAGTAAAAAAATAAGCTTGATAGGGACTTAGTATTAGGAGAAGTTTGGAATAACAAACTGTTTAGCTTGTTTTAATTAGTTTGCTTTTGATATTCTCAAGGAGATGTCATATGAGTGGGGCTGTGAAAAGTATTGTTTGAACAATGGCATCTGTAGAGATTGGGATCGATCCGCCACCTAAAGAATTTTTTAATTTGTTTTCGACATACTGATAAATGAATAAATGCATGAATGAAGAAAGGATGGAAGCAAGGAAGGACGGAATAAAGGAATTGACAATAAATGGATGAATGTGTTACTTTAATTTTAAATAAAAAATTAAAAAACTGAAGTTACTGAAACTTTTCAAATTTTAGCTGAAATGTTGTTTTGTTGTTAATAACAGTTTACCTTGGAGCCCGTTGCCTTCGTAGCGTACTTAATGTTTTCTTCTTATTGTAACTACCATATTACCCTAGGCGGTGTTATGTTTGCCCGGACCATGCGTGAGAGGCAATACCTTACGTTTATCGACCCGTTCCAGGAGAGATACGGACCGGTAATGGGCGCCATTCTCCTGGTTCCTGCCGCTTTAGTCAACGTTCTTTTCCAGTCCACCATTCTTCTCGCTCTCGGTTCAACCGTGAGCGTGATATTGGACGTGGCCCTGTTGCCTTCAACCATTGCGTCTGTCGCCATTGTAGTCGCTTATACGTTCCTGGGAGGACTTAAATCAGTAGCGTATACTGACCTCATCCAAACACCTTGCATTCTACTTGGAATTGTAAGTACGATTTCAAACAGAAAATACAATAATTTCTCACATAAAGTTGTCTCGAAGCGAGGATTGGAAGCTCGATACTGATAATCAAGTAATACATGAATAAATGTAATTGTTCAATAAATACTGAAAGAAAACGGGAATGAAAACTATCCTAGAAATTGACTCAAATGAAGGAAGAGAAAATAATTCTAACCCCAGCAGGATTTGAACCCACTGGCTCTGGAACAAATCTAACGATGCCCTACCAACATAATACAAGATCCAAGAAAACCCTATCAGGGGATTTTAACTACTCGATTTCTTACGACTCACGATTTCTACAGCACTCTAAAGTACTTCATTTATTACTACATAAACGGATGACACTTCAATTGGATGGACATCACTTTAAAATCGACACTTGGTAAATAAACTGCCGCCAAGATGGATATCTTCCGGGTTGTTAAAACTGGTCAATGGACACGTTGTAGGGGCTATTGGAAAGCAAAGTATTCTTCAATATCATAGTATCAACTGTTTATCCCTTTTAAAAATGCGTACAAAAATAAACGCTTTCCGTAGAAATGATCAAACCATTTTTTTATAATTTTTTTCAATCATTTTTTGTATTTATCAGTTATTCCTCTCTGTAATCATGGTGGAAAAAACGTGACGGTTAATTAGATATTGCTTCATAAACTTGCCTTCCCTGTTACTCTAGAACTTTTCTTTTCTTTCGTTATATAATGGACAATTTGCTAGACTAACCTTGCATAAAAACAGAAGTTTCTTAAGGATTATTTTGAACATTTCTGGTTCCCTTCGTTTCAGTGTCTTGTCATTCCATTTGCGCTGCGTAATGAGGCGGTAACAGATGTGACCGTGGACACTCGGTGGACTGGAGAATGGTCATATACATTTGCAGCTGTCTGGATTGACCACCTCGTTGTTCTGGTAAGTTTGAAGATACAAGAATTGTTGTTTGTTTTCTCTGTTTATTCAGTTCTCTCCTTGGAAACTGTGCTTCCATTAAACGGCAAAATTGACAGAATGCTGTTTATTTTAGTCCTTAGGAGCCATTCCGGTGCAGTCTTTTCTTCAGCGAGTCCTGGCTGCAAAAACACCCAATACTGCTCTACTGACCTGCATCATTGCCTCTGTTGGAGTTTTGTCGTTTAACATTGCGCCGATGTTCATAGGAGCCATAGGTGCCAACACAGGTAAGCCATACAGTACATTGCCATGTAATATAATGCATTTGGGTTTTGTCAACGTGTCGAATAACAAACACCCAATACTGCTCTACTGACCTGCATCATTGCCTCTGTTGGAGTTTTGTCGTTTAACATTGCGCCGATGTTC
>JAOBAT010089727.1:0-17762 GCA_026413305.1 Hydrozoanthus tunicans
GCTGAGAATAACACAACACACTGCTACATGACTACAGGAACTCCGCGCAACAACACAACGGCAGACGCCGCGGTCGCGACAGAACAGAACTAACTTTATTTGTCAAACGAATTCAGTATAAATACATTTCTGCTCAAACCAAAATAACGCATTACGTTACAAAACTGACATGCTGTGACTTCGACACTCCTAGTGACGTAAGTAGACGAATCCCACAACATCCGACACGCCTACACACATTCTCACACGAAGTAACACAAATGTCAGTTTCATTGCAAACCTAAAGCTAAATTCTACACAACAAAAGTACAAACAAAGTCTAAACACATTCGCTGTAAATTCTAGCCTAAAATCGTACTTTTCACCTCACAAAAAACACCACACAGTCTCGGATACAAATTTCGTTATGAATCCCTGTGAACCTAGTGCTCTCTTAGTACTTAAAAACACGAGTGTAAAAAGTAAATTACAACCGGAAGTTATGGAAACGTACCGCGGCTTCAACCAAAAATACAGCAAAACCAGTATATGGAATACTGTTTGTAAAAGCTTTGCGACTCATGTTGAGTAAAACTCAACTTGGTCACATATAGGTTTATTGGGTTACGTCACGAAATAACAGAGATATGCTACAGAGAGGCCACAATCACCTGTGGCTTCGCTTCTAAGAACGACCACTCGTTAACATCTAGTTCACGCAGTAATTGTAATGGGGTTGTTGCGGGGCACCATTGAACTTAACCCACGTTTAGGGAATCACTCGCGAGGCAGAGGTACCAAGAGAACGTACCTTTATTTTACGATGGAACGTTCTTGCGAGATGTTACATCGCCAACACTCAGCTAAGACTAACTAGAATATTTTAGCGTACAACATGAGTCATCAGTGTTCCACTGATATCTGTCAATCAAACAGTTCGGTTGATCGAGTCCCGTTCAGGCTTGCATAAGCCGCAAAGCCCAACTTAAGTAACTTAAATTACTTATCACCTTGCTGATAGATGCTAGTTGAAATGACCCGAACCACACAGGATGTAAGCATGCATTAAGTGTATTAAGAGGTTCATAGCTAAGTAGTTTGTCTAATTAGTCGGCTTACTTAAGAAGACACTCTGAGAGCTCAACATGTACTTCACGAAAAGTCATGGAACTTTCTAGAATGTTCCGGAACCATCAGTCCGTACTTTGAACTCTAGTTTTAGACAACAATGAAAGGGTGTCTGCTTCAAGATCAAACCTCTGTGTCTCGTTGAGCTATCACAGTTGTCTCAAAATGTAATTCATCCAATAAAGGTCTAAAATACAAACTTCAGCTTTTTGTGTCGTTACATAATTAATGGTAGCAAAGGAATCCCCTAAAATGTTAACATAGTTTGTAAGTTTTTCTTCTGTGTAGTGTTGAAACCTCCCGTTCAAACAATGCACTCCATTATGCTTGCGATGGGGTCTGTGGGTCAAAAGAAACTCGCAGAGGCAAAATGAGTTTGATTGAAGCTTTTTGGCAAGAAATATTCAACTTTTTGCAGTTGAGTTTCCGATATTCAGTGCTTTCTCACCGCATCCCCCTGCATTCACAACAAATTCAAGCAATGCACTCCATTATGCTTGCGATTGGGTCTGTGCGTGAAAAAAAAAATCACACATGCAAAATGAGTTCGATTAATGAAATTGGGGGAAAGTTATTCAACTTTAAAAAAACAAAACTAACTAAAATCCGAGACTGAAAATCCGAGACTGGAAAAATCCGAGACTGCAAAATCTGAGACCAACTATAATTTGGTTTTTCATAAGTCAGGAACAATTTCAGTAACAAAAAGTATATTGTTGCTGTTGCTGTTGTAAATTTTTAATTCATCAAATTTTTCTTTAAAAAAGCGGGAAATTTCTGTAAAATGTGGGAAAGCAGGAGATCAATCGAAAATGCAGGAGAGTTGGCATCTCTGCCACTGGACAGCGCCCAGGGGGGGAGCTTACAGGGTACTTCCCTGGAATTGTGCTAAGGGTTTCTGACAAATCACCCAAACCCTGACCCTAATCAAAACATCACAACCGTGGAACTCTATCGGCCCTATTCAAGACAAGTACAGTGAGACATATACCCTATTCAGGTCAAACAGCTTTCATATTTCAAAAATATGACTTTCATCGATTCGAACGAAAACCCTTCGAAATCTGGAAATGTTCCAAACATTTCTGTGGGCGAATCCTCACCATACCGACGTGATTCGGACGTGGTCTCTAGGGACTATGAGGTGTTAAAATACCAAAAAAAGACCGGTTCTGACGTCACCCAAAGTGCACAGAATCAATTAAAAAGTGGTGCTAAAGGACCCTTGGGGCCTGCTGCTTCATTCTGACGTGGTCCCGAGGGAATCGGAGAAGGTGATATTTTTGGGGTACCCCCCCTTCCTACGTTATGTCGAATAAAAGACTTTCATCGATTCGAACGAAAACACTTGGAAAATGTTTCAAAAGTTTTTCTGTTCATTTCCTCGCCATTTTGACGTGATTCGGACGTGGTGCCTGGGGACTATGAGATGTTAAAATACCAAAAAAAGACCGGTTCTAACGTCACCCAAAGTGCAAGGAATCAATTAAAAAGTGGTGCTAAGGAGCCCTTGGGGCCTGCTGCTTCATTCTGACGTGGTCCCGAGGGAATCGGAGAAGGTGATATTTTAGGGGTACCCCCCTCCCTAGGTTATGTCGAATATATGACTTTCACCGATTCGAACGAAAACACTTGGAAAATGCTCCAAAAATTTTTCTGTTCAACTCCGAATCCCTCCAACGTGATTCGGAAGTTGTCCCTAGGGACTATGAGGTGTTAAAGTACAAAAATAGGCCCTTTTCGGGCTAACAAAATGGTTCTGTTGTCACCCAAAGTGCACGGAATCAATTAAAATGGAGTTAGAAAAATATTCCCCCTTAAGTTTTTTTTACCACTAAGATAAAACACAGCCACATTGAACTGAACATTTTCCGAAATTTTGGTTATCAGGAGCCGTATTGTCACGATGAAAGCGGGAGACTGGGAAACTAGTGCCCAGATTATCCCCAACTATCTAGCTTCAAAATGGCGGCTTGGTATGAGAGTGACGAAAGAGATGAAGAAAACGTGCTAGATGAACTTCTGCAGCCTGAAAATGGGGAAAATAAGGACGAGGAAGAATCGAATTATCATCAGTAGACACTTCAGCGTCTCAAAGAAAAGCTTGGTCGAAGAAATCTTTCAAAAACAGGGAGAAAACAAGGGCTGATTGATCGACTGGTTGAACATGATGAAGGCGGAGCTGTGATGTGGTCAGATGAAGAGCTTGAAGTGGAAGATCTTCCTTCTTTTCGAAAGCATCCTGGCCCAACATTTGTTGTTGGCGGCGAACAAAATACCGGAGATATATTTTTCGCTTTTTTACACAGGACTTGATCGAGATACAGTTACAGAAACCAACCGATATGCACGTGGGAAAGGGGTCGTCAATTGGGTTGATACTTCTAACGAGGAAATAAAAGCATTTCTGGTATTAACGATTTGGTTGGGTTTGAAACAAGTGCCTGGCCGTTATGATTACTGGTCGAACAGTACAGTTCTGTCAGTTGATGGCATAAAACATGTTTTCCCCAGGAAAAGGTATAAAGAATTGCTCCATAATTTACATTGTGCTGACAATGCCTCTGCCATCCATGTTGGCCACTCAGGTCACGACAAAATTCATAAAATTCGAAAGATTGTGAATATTCTCAACAGAAATTTTCAGGACAACTTGACACCGCACCAGCAAAACAATGTGTATGAGGGGATGATTCCATTCATGGGAAGAATTGGTTTCAAACAGTACATGAAAGATAAACCCACCAAGTGGGGTATGAAGGTCTGGAAGCTAGTGGACTCGGTTTTGGCCTACCTTCTCCACTTCAAAATTTATACCGGGAAAACTGACAACCCAAGAGCGAATCTTGGAGAGAAAGTTGTCCTTGATCTTTGTTCTTCACTTCCAAGGGGTTTTCCCTGGAAACTGTACTTTGATAACTTTTATACAAGCTTGTCATTATCAAGTTCACTTCTTGAACGAAATATCTTTTGTACTGGTACAACCAGACCAAACCGTGGGGTTTCCTCATCAACTTCACACAGCCCATCTCAAAACTGGAGAAAGCATGTGGATGATGAAAGAGCCAAGATTTTTTGCATTGAAGTGGCAGGATACAAAAGATGTATATGTGCTGTCTACTATGGCAAAGCTAAGGGTAGAAGATGTCAGGAGAAAAGAAAAAGGTCAACCGGAAGGCATTGTCGAGCAGTGCCCCTCAGTGGTGGTGGACTACCGCAAGTATATGGGAGGAGTGGATACAAATGATCAACATCTTTCGTATTACAAAACTTCAAGGAAGTCTACTAAATGGTGGATGCCTGTATCTATGCAGATGTTGGACTTGACAATTGTCAATGCATGGATTTGTGATGTGTCATTCTGACGCAGTCCCGACAGACTTGCAGGAGGTGATAATTTGGGGTACCCCCCCTCCCAAGGTTATGTCGAACATATGACTTTCACCGAGTTAGACGCAAACACTTCCAAAAGGTTCTAAAAATGTTCTCTTCAAATCCTGACCATTCACACGTGATTCGGACGTGGTCCCTAGGGACTATGAGGTGTTAATGTACCAAAAAAGACCAAAAATTTGGGCTAGGAAAACGATTGTGACGTCACCCAAAATGCACAGATTCAATTAGAAGGTGGTGCTAAAGGACCCTTGGGGCCTGCTGCTTCATTGTCACGTGTTCTCGAAAGAATCGGAGGATCTGTTATTTTAGGAGTACACCCCACCTTAGGTTATGTTGAATGTATGACTTTCACCGACTCGAACGAAAACACTTATGAGATGTTCCAAAACTCTTTCTGCTCAAATCCTTCGCAATCGAAGTAAACACTACGAATATGTTCCAAAACTTTTCTGTTCAAATCCTGACCACTCCGACGCGATTCGGACGTCATCCGTAGGGACTATGAGGTGTTAAAGTACCAAAAAAGACCCCATTTCTGGGCAAGGAAAACGGTTGTGACGTCACCCATAATACACAGATTCAATTAGAAGGTGGCGCTAAAGAACCCTTGGGGCCTGCTGCTTCAATCTGACGTGGTCCCGAAAAATTCGGAGGAGGTGATACTTTAGGGGAACCCCCTCCCTAGGTTATGTCGAAAATAAGACCTTCACCGATTCGAACGAAAACATTTGGAAAATGTTCCAAAATTTTTTTCTGTTTAAATCCTGACCATTCCGACGTGATTCGGACATAGTCCCTAGGGACTATGAGGTCTTAAAGTACCAAAAAAAGCTCTTCCTTGGCCTAAGAATACGGTTCTGTCGTCACCAAAAGTGCACGGGATCAAATAGGAAGTGGTGCTAAGGGACCCTTTGGGCCTGCTGCTTCATTCTGACGTGGTACCGAGGGAAGCAATGGAAGTGATATTTTAATGGTACCCCCTCCCTAGGTTATATCGAAAATATGACTTTCACCGATTCGAAAGAAAACACTTGGAAAATGTTCCAAAAACTTTTCTGTTCAAATCCTGACCATTCCGACGCGATTCGGACGTCGTCCGTAGGGACTATGAGGTGTTAAAGTACCAAAAAAGACCCCATTTCTGGGCAAGGAAAACGGTTGTGACGTCACCCAAAATACACAGATTCAATTAGAAGGTGGCGCTAAGGGACCCTTTGGGCCTGCTGCTTCATTCTGACGTGGTACCGAGGGAAGCAATGGAGGTGATATTTTAAGGGTACCCCCCTCCCTAGGTTATATCGAAAATATGACTTTCACCGATTCGAAAGAAAACACTTGGAAAATGTTCCAAAAATTTTTCTGTTCAAATCCTGACTATTCCGACGTGATTCGAACGTGGTCCCTAGGGACTATGAGGTGTTAACGTACCAAAAAGGCCCTTTTTTGGCCTAAGAAAAAGGTTCTGAAGTTACCCAAAGTGCACGGAATCAATTAGAAAGTGGTGCTAAGGGACCCTTCGGGCCTGCTGTCCCATTCTAACGTGGTCTCGAGGAAATCAGAAGAGGTAATATTTTAGGGGTACCCCCCTCCCTAGGTTATGTCGAAAATATGACTTTAACCGACTCGTACGAAAACACTTGGAGACGTGGTCCCGTGGGACTATGAGGTGTTAAAGTGCCAAAATAAGCCCCTTTTTTTGGGTTAAAAACCGGTAAGAACGTCAACCAAATTGTATGGAATCAATCAAAAAGTAGTGTCGAGAGACCCTTGTGGCCTGGCGCTTCATTCTGACGCTGTCCCGAGGGAATCGGTGATGGTGATATTTAAGGGGTACCACCCCTCCCTTGGTTATGTTGAAAATATAACTTTCACTGATTCGAACGAAATCACTTGCAAAAGGTTTCTAAAACTTTTCGCGTCGATTCCAACCATTCCAACGTGATTCGGACGCGGTCCTTGGTACTATGAGGTGTTAAAGTGCCAAAAGAAGCCTCTTTTTCGGGTTAAAAACCGGTAAGGACGTCAACCAAATTACATGGAATCAATTAAAAAGTGGTGTCGAGGGACCCTTGTGGCCTGGCGCTTCATTCTGACGCTGTCCCGAGGGAATCGGTGATGGTGATATTTTAGGGGTACCCCCCCTCCCTAGGTTATATCGAAAATATGACTTTCACTGATTCGAACGAAACCACTTGCAAAAGGTTTCTAAAATTTTCCCGCGTCGATTCCGACCTTTCCGACGTGATTCGGACGTGGTCCTTTGGGACTATGAGGTGTTGAAGTGCCAAAATAAGCCCCTTTTCCGGGCTAAAAACTCAATTAAAAAGTGGTGTCGAGAGACCCTTGTGGCCTGGCGCTTCATTCTGACGCGGTCCCAAGGGAATCGGTGATGGCAATATTTTAGGGGTAGCCCCCCTCCCTAGGTTATGTCGAAAATATGACTTTCACCTATTCGAACGAAAACACTTGCAAAAGGTTTCTAAAATTTTCCCGCGTCGATTCCGACCTTTCCGACGTGATTCGGACGTGGTCCCTTGGGATTAGGAGGTGTTGAGGTGCCAAAATAAGAACCTTTTTTGGGCTAAAAATCGGTAAGGAAGTCAACCAAAGTGCATAGAATCATTTAAAAAGTGGTGTCGAGGGACCCTTGTTGCTTGGCGCTTCATTCTGACGCGGTCCCGAGGAAATCGGTCATTGTGATATTTTAGGGGTAACCCCCTCCCTAGGTTATGTCGAAAATTTGACTTTCACCGATTCGAACAAAAACACACTTCGCAAAGGTTTCTCAAATTTTTTGGCGTCGATTCCGACCATTCCGGCGTGATTCGGACGTGGTCTCTTGGGACTATGAGGTGTTGAAGTGCCAAGATAAGCCCCTTTCCGGGCTAAAAACCGGTAAGGACGACAACAAAAGTCCATAGAATCAATTAGAAAGTGGTGTGGAGGGACCCTTGTGGCCTGGCGCCTCATTCTGACGCGGTCCCCATGGAATCCGTGATCATGATACTTTAGGGTACCCCCCTCCCTAGGGTATGTGAAAAATATGACTTCCACCGATTGGAACGAAAACACTTGCAATAGGTTTGTAAGATTTTCCCGCGTCGATTCCGACGTGACTCGGATGTGGCCCCTTGGAACTTTGAGGTGTTGAAGTGCCAAAATATGCCCCTTTTTCGTGCTAAAAACCGGTAAGGACGTCAACCAAAGAGCATGGAACCAATTAAAAAGTTGTGTCGAGGGACCATTGTGGCCTGGCGCTTCATTCTGACGCTGTCCCGAGGGAATCGTTGATGGTGAGTTTTTAGGGGTACCTCCCCTCCCTAGGTTATGTCGAAAATATGACTTTCACCGATTTGAACGAAAACACTTGCAAAAGGTTTCTAAAATTTTCCCGCGTCGATTCCGACGTAATTCGGACGTGGTCCCGTGGGACTATGAGGTGTTGAAGTGCAAAAATAAGCCCCTTTTTCGGGCTAAAAACCGGTAAGGACGTCAACCAAAGTGCATGGAATTAATTAAAAAGTGGCGTCGAGGGACCCGTATGGCCTGGCGCTTCATTCTGATGCGGTCCCGACGGAATCGGTGATGCTGAGTTTTTAGGGGTACCCCCCTCCCTAGGACAAGATAGGACAAGAAATGGTTTAAAAAATTTCGTTTCTTTAAAAACCGCTAGAAAGTCACTTAACTCACTGTCATGACGTCACTGAAAGGTATGATACTTGAAATTCACTGTCACGATGCCACTCATAAGGATTATATTCACTTAAATCAATCACTGTCATGATGTCACTCATTAGGAATGATACTCACTTGAAACACTCACTGTCATGTAGCTCATGGGGATGAACCTCGTTTGAACTATTCACTCTCATGATATCACTCATTAGGATGATTCTCACTCGAATCACTCACTGTCATGTCACTCATAGGGATGATAATCACCCGAATCGCGTTGTCTCTTTCCCTTTCCTTTTCCTTTCTTGGGTTCATGTTCCTCTTGTTTCTTGGCCTGTGCTTCTAAATATCCTTCTGGGTACTGCAAAGAACAACTCTTTTGTTTTTCTTGGTGTTGTTACTTTTAATTAATCTTGCTGCATACAAATTGCACTTTACTAATCAAGTTCAGGAAATAACTAAACTAACTACAAGACTGTATAGTTTACATCAGAACGTTCTGCTCCGGCGATGACAGTGGTTTCTTGTTAAAGAGCAAAAAAATTGGTTAGCCAAGTTTAAGAAACACATCCGATCACAATACTTCCAAATAAGCTTGTAGAATTACAAACTTTTTTCATTTTAAGTGTCCTTTCGAAATTCCAACAAGATGACATCGGGTCACATGCATCTCACCTCAGTATGCCAATATGGTGTCACAAAGTAAAGGAAAACAACGATTCTAAAACAATCGCAGCTGCTAGATTTTCAAACAAAACCTAGCACTTATGGGCGTTTTCAAAACATTTTGAACTGGCTGAGGCGAGTTGCACGTGATCTTGCTAGGAAAATGGAGGAGTGATTTTAGCGAGAAAACAATTTAAGATCCACAAGCTGTATCAAGACGTACTTCGCATGTTTCTCAAACTAGACAACAGGTTGTTTTTTTTATGGTACTACTTTTGAAAATCGAAAAACTGATTTCGTGTCATGTGCTCTTGAAAGTATGATCTTCACTTGTAGGCCAGTTTACACAGACTCAACTTTTCTTATCATTTCTTGCTGCATTTACCTTAAGTTTAGAATTTCGAGTGACTACTAAATTCAGCGATATTGCCCGAGAAAGAACTAAGCGACAACCAATTTTAGCCATTTTAAGAAATTTTATTGAACATTTGTCAAATGAAATTACGTATTAATGTGGATGATTTAGAAGTCGTACCATGAAAGCTGTGAAACATAATAACAATCTTGCATAACATTCATTAAATTTTGAAATGGACTTCAATGCATTTTTAAACTGCTTCTTTATTACGGGGAGGGAGGGGGATCGGGTGGTAAAACCTAACTTCAGCATTAACTAATTACAGCGTATACTACATATTAGCAATTTTTCGAAATCACTAAAACCGTTAGAAGTTAACTTACGATGGTACTAAAAATTTATACCGAGCAAGGAAGGTCTTGATTACCTTCATCGTCAGTCCCAAATATTTGATCCTCTTCTTTCCTTCCTTCGTCCATGGCGCAGGACTCTGAAAACGTATCTCACTATGTTTTAACAAAACTACAGGAATTGTCTTTCACTAAGAGATTCCGGTTATCATTCACCTATGGTTCTAACATTAAGCGTTAACTCTCAGTTGAACATTAATAGATATCCAAAGATTCTGTACCGACTCTTTCGTAAGATCCTGTTCTAGAGAATAAACCTTACAACTATTATTATTAAGTAAACTCACTAATAGTAAGTATATAGGAAAAATATAACATTACTGAGTTTTCTTTGCTCTCGTTGGTGGAGGTTGATGTATTATACTATCTATAATCACCTCACCCGTGTGAACAAGGAAAATGTTTTTCTGAAAAGCATTTAGGTTCCATAGTCTTTTCAAAGGTAATGCAAAATCCCTATGGCAATTGTGGGGTTATCATCACGTATTTAACATTAATATTATTATTATTATTATTATTATTGACGTCATTTTTGTTGTTGTTGATTTTTTTGACATTCAAATACCTCATCATCGCGGTGTAACTTGTATCTCCACACCACGAACTCAGATTTTCCTTTTTCCGGCCAATACTTTACTACCTGGATGGCGATCAAAGAAATACTTTGCTATAAAGTTAGTTAACTACTAAATTCCTTCCTAATTCATAGGCAGTGAGAATCTGGGAAGCACACTCACAGTGGAGACAAACCTGTTCAACCATATGTTTTACTTATCAAGAACTCGAGCCTCTCTATTCTTCTGGACTAAATTGGGACAATACTCTGATTAAGAACCTTGATAAATGAAACTTTTCAAAAACAATTTTGTTGTGTACCATTCATTAGTCAAACTCTACTAGTGGTCTATTGCAAAACTCGCATTCTGATTGGCTACTCTACTAGTGGTCTATCGGCCGATAGACGGTGAATAGAGAAAAAGTTTCGAAGAAGCGACAGAAGAACTTCTTGAAGAACTTCTCGAGAGCTCAGTGCAAGGTTAGGCCAAATAGACAAAATACGGAATAAAATTTTTTAGTGTAAGTAGAACTTAATGTCGAAAAATAGTCCATTTTAATTCACATGTTTAACTTTGGAAATGTTTCCAACAAACACGATAACATGATTTGAAGCAAAAAACAATAATTTTGCAATAAATTAATCCACAAACTGATTTGCAAACCAAACTAAATTTAAAACTCCAATGGAAAAACAGAGCAAATAAGAGTTATATACCTGTTTGCAGCAATTTTACTTCTTTTCGCGCCAAAAAAATGAAAACCATGCAAAGCTTCGTCACTAAAAGCCACTCAAAGCGCAACTGAGCGACACTCGAAAAGCTTTAAACCTTGGTCCGTCGTTTCAGATCCAGAGTTTGAAAAGGCAAACGCAATTTTAAACGCAGTTTGCAAAAAGCGATTGCTGGAAAAGTTGTTTTCAAGCGGGCAGCTCGGTGATTGTTTTTCAAACAATCCAACTTAAATGCACAGTTCTGATCATAAACAACTATGGTCGCCAAGATCCGAGCGTTTAAGAACTCCTTCTTTCTTGACTTGTACCATTTTAAGTCTGGTAGAGAACATCATTTTTAAAAACAGTTTTCCTTGCAGTTTATCTTAGAACCGAGCACTTACGTACGGCACATGGCAGTTACTGGCGCGCAACATGTAACACGTCATATTTTAAAAATAAATCGTTTTTGAATAAACCCACTAAAATTCGTTTTTTTAATGTTGAAATAGACCACTAGTAGAGTTTGACCAAACCTCCTCGTTTTCTCTCATCATCGATAGAAAATTCGAACTCGTAGTCTAACTGTCATATAGCCAAGGAGTAAGCTTATAGCCATTTAGATTGCAGCATCTTTGAACTTGTTGGTTTATACTAAAACTCAGAACCTAGTTGTTCAAAGGCCGATTAAATTTCTAACCTACGTTCGTTTCCACCCTTAGAGAGATTGGTTCGAACTGCAATTTAGGATTTACAATCGTTTTCCATGGAAAATCTTAACAGTATTTAAAAAGAACTGTAAACTTTGCTTAATTAAGAAAATGCTGCTTGAATTTTGGCTAAACTCAAGGCTAAAGTTAACCAGCCTTTAAATGACCCAGCCTAGTGTTGCTGCTACTGAAACTGAATGGGATTGATTGATGGCTGTGATCGGTGGTAGAGTTGAAAGAACTGACGTCATAAATGGCTGTGAATTGTTAGTGAACTGGTATTGGTCGCACAGATCATTGTAGCATGAGTTATGACATTGAAACATGCAACAGAATTGTAATACTAACCACTCTAACTGGCTTGCCTTCTTTCCACTTCTTTGCCTCAGCTCCTTTCTGATCATCTAATGGTGAAGCACAAATTCGGGCCAAGGCTCTAGAAAGCAAGACATTTATTTTAACTATTAAATGTCCAGCTTTAAAACCTCTACTTAACTGCTTGATTGCTTCGTACCAATTGATGTCAAACTTCCCAACAATTTTACAACTGTGTTACCTTTTTACTTGAATGGAGACCTCACCAGCAATTTACAGTGAGGATGACAATTATCTTCTTTGGCAACTTCATTTTGTTGTTTAATCAACAATTAGATATTAAGTGGTATACTGAAGTTTTTAAAAAAGACTTAAATTATCTAATGACTCTTTAGTTTTAAAAAAGAAACCTTGAAAAACTTAAAGGGTAAACAAGGTAAACATGAAGGCATTTGGGTTAATTGGCCAAAATATCCTATTTCAAATTTTGATAACGGTCTTTACTTGCTGTTAATCTTAACCTCGATATTCTCTCACAATGATGAGCAAAAAAGGCGTTTAGATTTCCGACATGGAAATTTGGAAAAACCCCAGCCACGGGAAGTTAGTCAGCAGTTTGATAAAAAAAGGTAAAGTGGTGCATTTATATAGCGCCTTTTCCAAATGAATGCTCAAAGGCGCTTTACAATGATCAGCTTACCCCCAGCAGACCGGAAGCATATATAGGCACCTCAGGCAGCCGCTTCAAAGCGGTCCATGTATGCTGGTACTCTTTTACCGACCCCGGAAGAATGGAAAGGTGAGTGGACTTTAGCGGGAAAGAAGGTCGTCCAAATATTCAACCGTCGACCAGGCCGGGGATCGAACCGGGGACCTCAGGATTGGGAGGCAGAGATCTTACCACTGCGCCAACCCCTCCGCCTTGGTGTGAGGTATGAACGCCAAAGTTTTCTTTAGCGCCATCTGCGAGATAAAGTTTCGTTTTCTCTCTAAACGCATGTTTTGTACTGTTGTGGATTTTTGCTCTCGTGTACAACACACAACTAGATGCGTAACCATCGATTTACAGAACTTTTCCTTTGACGATCTGGTGTCATATGATTAAACACTGACCGATTCCTGAACAGTCAATCACTTTCAAAGATGGTGGAAGTCTAAACTCGTTTTTTTCTTATCTTTGAGTTAAAAGATCATAGCAAAATTATAAGTAAAAGCTGCTATCAAAAATTGGCATAGGATATTTTGGTTTGTTATTCCAAATGACTTCATATTTACCCTGAAGTTCTCCTTCATGAATTTTTACAGTTCTTTTACATGAACTACCAAATCCTTACCTAATAATTGCCAAATTTTAGAAAACCAGTGATTCCTTGATGACGTGAGGTTTTCGAAATATCCAACACTTTTTAACCTGTTCATTTTTTGGATATTTTGGTAAATTTTTGATCACATGACTGTACTGCTGTTCTTTTGTTCCCTGAGAGATCACGACCTCCACTGCCAGTGTAAATGAACTCGACCCCATTGTCAACGTCATCTTCATATCCTCCAGTTTTCGCCAGTTCTAGGAGAAATTAAACAGTGTTTAGACGTATCTAATAAAGCACTTTTAAAATGAAAAAGATGGTGACTGAGAGTGTCTTACAGATAATCATCAAGAATTTTCAGTTAGAGATGTCCTCAGACTATCATTGGTACATCGCAGCACTTTCTGGAAAAGAAATTACTAGTTCTTTTAAGATAGGGAAACTTGGCTAAAACTTTATTTGGGAAGGATGTCAAGGCAAAGGCTCGGTACTGGAGTTCGAACCAAGGCCTCCCGAATGGCAGATTGGTGCCTTACCAGCTAGGTTAATTACTGTATGAGGCAGTGGTTAAAAAAATAAACCGTTTGATAAAACAAGGACACAAATAAATTGAAACACAAGACTGGAGACCTGAAAGGAAGGGTGAACTATGCAGATATTGAAAAATGGGGAAAAAAGGAAAAACTGAAGATAAAATAAAAGGAATATTTGGTGACGTCACCTTCAGTACAGAAAGGCCTGTGAATCAAATTTTGTATATTCTAAAGATTAAGCGCCAGAAAAAAATAGTTACGTTTTTCCGCGGTGCCTTAATGAGAAACAAAACAGAAATTATTTTCATAGTTGGCGCTTAAATTGGGGGGGGGGGCACTTAAATTAGAATAAGTACGGTATGCACAGTCAGGAGTTTTGTACAGCAAGTGTTTCCTGTATTGCAAAAGCAACTTCTTACCCATCATATTTCACATGATAGAATAGGGCACTCTCATCACTCTCTTCAGCCAATGAGATTTCCACAATCTCTGCTTCAAACCAGGCTCCCATACTTGGGTCTTTTGCATCAACCTTGTCACCTATCTATCGAAGACACATAAATCTCAAATTATAAATACATTAGTAATGAACAGGGGGTCTGGTACTGCATCTGTAAAGTGTAACATTTCAAAATGGCAGCAACTGGAAAATTCAATGATCAAAATAAATTGCTTGCAGATAATAATAGCCACAGAACAATTACCGTAGAATTCTGAAAGTAACAGCTCAGTACCCAAAAGTAACCATACTTTTTTGCCCTCCTTTTAACCCTTGAAAGTATTACCCCCCTGAAAGAAATGGCTACCTGAAAGCAGGCAAAATTAGAAAGTATCGGTCCCTATGGTAGTTTGTTTTGTTTACTGTTTGTTTATTGGGTTAGGTTACATTGTAGGAAAATGAATATGAATGGATCGACTTTTAAATCTCATAATAGAAGCCCTCCTTGTCTGAGACCATTTCAAGTTACAAACACTTTTTACCTGTCTGAAAACAACGCTACCCAAAAGTAACGGCACCTTTTGTCAGCAAAATCTATTCTACAGTATCAATTTTGAGTTCCTGGTATGGACAAAGACTTCAGGCCGAGGATCTCTTTAAACTACTATTAGCCTTTCCTTTTCATGCAAAAATAGGCTGATTATTTCTTGAGTAGTACAGTTGTTCACACACTATCCCACTGGATGTTAGCCGTGTGTTTGCAGGCAGCTGGGTCTTTATTTTAGCACAGAAAACCCACAGGGTACATCTTGTGGTCAATGCCAATTGGCCATAAAATCCAAGAGGGCAAAATCGCCAGGCTCCGTGAGTTTTCTGCTTCTAACACCTAACTGACCGCAAGCACACTAACTGGATGTTGGAATAGAAGTTTTAGGAAAAAGGGATCACACGACAGCTGAAGGGAAGCTAACAGAGTTTTAACTTACCTTATAAACCCCTTTAAGTTTTCCCGTAGTGCTTGTTGAAGCCTAGATAAAAATAAAAAAAGAGTTCCAGAGACTGGGGTAAAACATACTTGGGAGTGATACAGAGATGCCAACCTTTGGACTTTAATTGCAGGAGATGTTTTTGAGGCTAGAAGTTTAATTGTGTACTGTTCACCATGCCTTGCACCATAATACTCCCTATGTACACGACCTATTTATATATACAGTACTGTACAGTTCTTTGGAAAATCCTTCTCAAATCATATCACATATGAAAGGCAAAAAATCAGAACACTGCTAATGTTTGCTTTCATTGAAATCAGCAGTGTCTTTCATGAGTCAGGAGTAAAAGAAGAGCATATTGTTGCTGTTGTATACTTTTTAATTACCTGTATCTAATTATTATATTAAAGGACATTACACTCAGGCACTCAGAACTCTAGAATCCAGTATAAAATGCTGTGGGATTCTCCAAATACCCAAAAGTAAATAAATTTTAAATTAATCATGAGATTTAAAAAAAAATTGTGAGAATCAAGAGTTAAAAAGCACTTGGCTCTACACAAGAACTAACCTCATGGTTAATTAACATTGGGTACCTGACTGTCTTCAGAATTTTGCTCTTTCTTGGGTTTTTCAAGATTTTCCTCTCCACTACACACTGGCACACTGCCATTCGCTGAGGGAATGGCAACTGGAGCTGCTGGTCTGATCATTAACTTGACTATTTCATTCAGGCCCACTGAGTAATCAAACAAGGTGTGGCCGTCCTCCATCTACAATGAACAAAAAACTGGTTAGCCAGTTGGAAAGATGCCAGCCTGTTGTGTGGGAGACCTGAGTTCAACTCTCCATGCATCCCAGAGCTTTACTTAGGGGCTTAAAATAACTGAGATGAAGGTGCTGCTTTTATTGTAACAACTGCATGTAAAATTTTAGCATTATTTTAAATATCCAACAAACAATAAATTGGAACAATCATTGCTGGCTGTACTTGTTTCCTGTTTGGATGGTTTTTAATGTCAATACCTGTTTCCCTCTGTAAAACAGTCTCTGCTGCTCAGGTGGGACATCAAATTTATCCACCAGTTTCTTCCTGAGCTCCTCAATTAGAGTTAACTTACTAAGTCCATCTACCTGTGCAGTTTGTTTGCCATCAAATGTTCGAACTTGGATCCACATTTTTCCAGTAACATAGCAAATTTGCAATTATTATGTAAAAAAAAAATTTTCAACCAACTAACTGATCAACCATTTATTCACAGTGGGGTAGGGTGGGATATCAGAAGGGTACATGGGAAATGGATATAGAAGGGTGAGATGCTCGATATCAAAGGGTGGGAGGCGGGGTATTAAGCAACATCACAATATCAGAGGGTGAGAGGCAGGAAGTACTGGGCCATGAAGGTTCTGGAGCAAAGATGTATGGGTACAGGAGAAAAGAGGTTCTGTACCCCAACATCCCCCATCCCTATATCCTCCCCTGATTTAATCCACATGGCCAGCCAGAAACTTTAAAAAGCAGGTATTTCTAATCTTGTCGCAATAAACAGCAAACCAGGTTGGCCTCTGACTTTTTGGGGGTTTCACAATTATATACTGTAACTATGCACATTTGGTTATACAAAACTGAAGATAGGTCAGATGTATCGGGGAATCTTAAATATCTATTATTTTTTTAACTCCACGTTTTCGTTTCGGGAATTAAAAGATATAATCCTTACCCAAACCCTAACCATTACTCCTTCGAGAATTTTTGGAAGCTCGTAAAGCGAGATTTACTTCCGATATTTTGTTTGAAAATCAATAGCTTCGTATTCATAATGAAGTATGGGTGAGTAAGGAAATTTAGCCGCAAAATAAGTACGGGCGAGTACGGATTTCGCATGCTTAATGAGTATGGTTGAGTAAGGAAATTTAGCCCTTTTTAACTAAACTGAGAGTTAACTACGGTTATTCAGCAGTACTGCTGCAATCAATTTGATCAAAACTGCTGGCCGGCGGTGATCGACACATGGCGGAATGCCAGTAAACGTGTCAATTCGGTGAGCAGACGTTTCTCATAAGCGAACAAGGTCCTGGTTTCATTTATCGTGTAGGCAAGTTTACAATCGAGGCAAAACAATGAAAACCCAGGATCGATCATAATGGACAGTTCTCTGAACGGATTAACTATGCAAATAAAAACAGGAAGTTTGCAACTGGGCTTTAACCTACTAGATCGGGGCCAAGCTCAGGGTAATCAATCAGTGGGTTTATAATATACACTGGTGCTCAGATAATCGGAAGTTATACTGACTGACAAGGGCGGTGCCGTGGTTGTTTGGCGTACTGATCTCTATAAAGAGGAGGGTTTCCGTCAATTATCTGATCGTACTTTTTATCTGGAGGTAAACAAAGATCTCACTACCTCTCATCAGAAAAAAGTCAAAAATACCATCAACTCTCTGATTTCTGACGGTAGCCTTCCTCAAACTGCCAGTAATCTCATTCTGACTACTCCCAGAACCTCTCACATTTATTTTTTGCCCAAGATTCATAAGCTTAATAATCCGGGCCGCCCTATTGTTTCAGCATGTAGTTGTCCTACTGA